>QLPI01000108.1:0-13286 GCA_003314275.1 Chroogomphus rutilus
AGGCAAGGGTTGTTCGGTCGGTACTACCGAGTGAACCAGAGCTTGGTATCCGGGGCTTGACAAGACCCTACAACCTCATCCCGAATGGACAACCTCACCGATTGATGGACCATCTCCGAGGACGGACTCCTCCTCCTTGATAAAAGAATCTACCTCCCCAATCATGGAAACCTCCAACTCCGAGTCTTACAAGACAAACACAACCACCCAATCTCAGGACACTTTGGCCAGAATTGGACATTAGAACTCAGCCAAAGAGACTACATCTGGCCCAAACTCCAAGATTCTGTTAAGTCCTATGTTAAATCTTGCACCACTTGTTTGAGGTCTAAGCTACAGAGACATCGCCCTTACGGGCTACTCAAGCAATTACCGATCCCCAAACAACCTTGGAACTCCATCTCTATGGACTTCATAGAGAAACTGCCCACCTCGGGTGGCTATGACACTATCCTCATTATCCTAGACCGCCTAACAAAGCAGTCCCTCTTCATCCCCACTGTTAACACAATCACCACCCCAACCCTTGCCAGACTCTTCATCCTACATGTATTCTCAAAGCATGGGGTACCATCACACATGACATGGGACCGAGGGTCCGAGTTTGTCTCCTCGTTCTTCCGATCCCTTGGCAAAGCCCTAGACATGAAGCTTCACTTCACGTCAGGATACCACCCCGAGGGGGATGGACAACTGAATGCATGAATCAAACCCTCGAACAGTACCTCCGAGTGTATTGCAACTACCAGCAAAACAATTGGTCCAAACTGTTACCCATCGCCAAATTCACGTACAACAATGCCCCTAATGCAATGACGGGAATCTCTCCCTTCTATGCCAACAAGGGCTATCATCCAAACATCACCTTCCACCCCAACCTTGCTTTCTCTCGAGCACACAACTTTGTAGTCAACTTGGACGACCTGCACCAACAACTCCAAAAGACCATATCCAAAGCTCAGACCCAATACTCAGCCTCTGCAGATTGTTGCCGAGAGGTCTCCCTGGACTTCAAGATTGGAGACAAAGTCTTCGTTAAGTCCGAGAACATCTGAACTACGAGACCTTCTAAAAAACTAGCAGAGAAATTTCTAGGTCCTTTTGAAATCATCGCACAAGTAGGAACCATCTCATTCACCCTGCGACTCCCCAAAAGCATGAGAGCCATCCACCCAGTCTTCCACGTCTCTATGCTTGAACCCTCAACTCCAAACACCTTCTCCAAATGCATACTCCCACCCCAACCCCCAGTCATCATCGATGGGGAATCCGAATACAAGATCTCCGAGATCCTCAACTCAAAAATTGATGGAAGAAGGCACAGGTGCCCCCTCCAGTACCTAGTCCGATGGACCAGATACGAAGGTACCGAAGATGAAACATCCTGGCTGCCAGCCAACGAGCTTGGCCATGCCTCCGAGGTAGTCTCCAACTTCCACTGAGCATACCCAGACAAACCAGGTCCCCTGGGTGATGTTCTAGAATCCCTCACCTCGGACCGATAGTTCACTTTCTTCAGACTTAGACACTTTCACTTGATTCAAGATTTTCAAAAAAAATAAATTCTAAAACACCTTCTACTCCGGAGATCCAGGGGCATCGTCCCGGCCTGACCCATCATCCCTTGGACCCCCTTCATCCTCCTTCTCCTTGCCCTTCTCCTTTTCCTTCTCCTTCCCCTTACCCTTCTCCGGCCCCTTCTAGTTTTCCCTCGGAGAACTCTCCCACCACTCATCTGTCTTCTGCAAACAGTTGAACCATCGAGCCTGCTCAATGATTCAGAGGTCATTCATGTGCACTAAGGCAGCAGCGATCCTCTGGTTCTCCTCCTGGATACCCCAAACATCCTGCCTAAGTGCACGAATCTCCTCCACCACTTCCCTCAGAGTGGCTCCGGAATGGTCCAAACTCCGAGATGGCCCCTCGATCACTACCTCCAACTTCTTCCTCTTTGACTTCAGACCTGCACCATCCTCAGAAGCCTCTCTCCCTCTCTTCTCCTTACCATTCCCCCCCTCTTCCTCACCATCCTCCTCCTTGTACTTGACCTTCCATTCGGTGCAAGCAAAACAGGAGGTCCCCTTCCCCGAAGAAGGCCATATGCATGAATCTCCCCAGTGGACGCAGTGTTTGCAAATCCGATGGGGATCCGAATTCCAACCCCTAAGAACATCTTCAAACAGCTGCTGGTACAAGTCCGGGTACAGACTAATCAGCATCCTCTGGCTAGATTCAAATGGTCCGAGACCCACCTCAGCACCGTCGGCCCTCACCCCTCTCAGTTGGAAGTTTTCGAAGGATTTCTATGCCTGTTGTACTCGGAGCGCTTGTTGTTGCTGGAGCACCCGAATATGCTCCTTCTCCCATTCACTTAGGCCTGAACCCCCTGCTTCCACATTTGGAGTCGGCCCCTAAGTTCCAACCCCCGAAGGACCCCCTTGTTCAGATGAGTCCTCCGTAATTGTGAAGAGCTCCGGAATAGTCGCGGGGCTTTTTACAACCTTCCTCTGAGGATTCCTTTTGGAGCCTTGTTCTTAGCCTCTTGTTGAAGCCTTTCAACTTCTTTCTCCTTCCGGAGTCTTTTGGCCTCCCTCTCCATGGCATCCTTGTCAGCCTCCTCTTAGACCAGACGATCGGCCTCTTCCTTGGCCTTTCTCTCGGCCTCCACAGCCTCTTCCTTGGCCTTTCTCTCAGCCTCTGCAGCCTCCTCCTTGGCTTTCTGCTCTGCCTCCTCCTTGGCCTTTCGTTCAGCCTCTTTGGCTTCCTCCTCAGCCATCCATTTGGCCTCCTCAGCCCTCCGTTTCTCTTCGGCCTCTGCCTCGGCCTTCCTCTTCTTGTCAGCTTGGACCTTGTCAAGCTTCTCTGAAGTTGCCCACATCTGCTCTAGCAGGGCAGCTTCATCGTCAGGGATGGGGGTGTTGGGTAATGACATGGTTGGGCTACTGCTATGGAAAAGGGTCCTCCTTTTATACCTTTTTCAAATGCCTAATCACATAATCTTCCCACAGTAACTTCCACCGTCACTAAGCGCTAGGACCTCGAGGCTCAGTCCTAACAGGGAGGCACTGTTATATCCACAATATAACTCCAACATCCCGGACATCCTATATAGGGCGCTACAAAAGAACCCTACTCTGAACCAAGTCTGAACCTACATTGCCACCTCCAAGTCCGACTAGCATCGTTGACCTCCGACCTTGGACATCTTCCTTTTTCATTGAACAATAGTCTTATTGTAACACCAGATGTATATTTCTCTTGTACTCTGTTTTTGTTCATCCTATTGTTCTCTTGACTATTTCTAATCAGTTACAATAAGGATCACATGTATAAATACCTCCAGACTTCTGTACTATACCTTAGTTCAAATATCAACTTAGTATTCCCACTCACTCTTGGGCTCCGAAAACTTATCTTCTCCAAACCTCTGAAATAAAGGACTGACAATCGAGGAGGGTGCAACATTAAAGTTGAAGCCAAGTCCTTACAACTCCAAACACATGACTCGGACTGACCTACATCAGCTTGGACCTGATGCAAACTTGGACCTTAACAGCCTTCCAGTCAGGGTACAGGGGGCATCCTGCTCATTTGTTTCGCAGAACCCAGTTGGCATACCAAGCCACTTGTCCTGACTTGAAGTATGACAATGCCCACTTGGTCATTGGCGAACTGGTTGCTGCAAACAACGAAGATGTCACAGGAATTCAGGAAAGCTCTGCCTTTCTCCCAATCTCCATCAAAGTCAGATGGGATGGCCTGACGGGCTTGAGAACTAGCTCGGGGTGTAGGGCACGAGGAGTCTGAGTGTGCATTTGGCATCGGATCATCTTTGGGATCCAGGTAATCTGTGTCTCCACATGTAGGATCATTATTAAGTTTTGTCATAATTGCCCAAAGGGCTTTGCTAATGGCTGCATTGGCCACTTGATTCTCCACCAACTCCTGCTCCAGTCTTGCCAGCCACTCTTTAGCATCTAAGTCTGGGTGCATCATTGGATAGGGAGAGTTGTTTTCTGGCTCTTTCGCAGCTATAGAGGAGGGGGATCAGGTGTCTGGTACATGAGTGGGGCGGAGCTGTCCAAATCACAATCGCTGAGCCCAAAAACGCATATGGTTGTGCCATGACACAATGCTCAGTCCTTGTTAGGTGGAGGTTTTCCTAATGTAAGGGAAACCCCAGAGATGCCTAAGGGCTATCACACAGAGCCTAGAAATGGGGGAAATCCTAAGGTCTATTACTCTTGCATATGTACAAGGAAAGGGACTTTACCTAGCAATGGAGGAAATCCTAAGAGGAAAACCTAAGCCTCATTGCCAGTGAGTCCCATGCCCTATATACCCTATACCCATGCACTGCTTCTCCATCATATGCTACCCTTCCTCTGGTTCTGGTGATACGATCTACCAAACGCCCATAGGCCCAACCCCAGGTGTCTGGCCTAGAGCCTCAGTGTCTGAGTCCAGTACACAATGGGAAGGTCGATCGGTCATTAGCCCATAAGGGCAAGTCTATTGAGTTCTCGCAGCTCCCATTCCTCAATCCTCTTCTCCATAGGTGTCTCTCTCGCCGATCACTGTCATCCCATTGAGCCAAGACTTTGGCAGACCATATCATGCTTGGCTCAGGAAAATAGACAGGTCGTCCCCTGACAGATGTAGCTGCTCAAGCAACTGCTGATCAGTGGGTGGGCTCAGAGGCCAAAGATCAACAGGCTGAAACGGCCAAGCAGATGGAGGATGAGGGTGCTGCTGCAGAGTAGGCAGCAGGTGGATAGACATAAAAGGAGGTTCCAGTAGAGATAGGTGGGGGGAAGTCTTTCCAAGATTAGGAGGTGCAAGATGGAACACCCCGAATCCAGGGTGTTAAGGTCACAGTGGCTCCCAAAGCCTTGGGATTCCTGAAGGTTCTATGCAAGAGAGGTAGGAGCACAGAAGTGGGGCCCAGCAAGGGGCCGGGGATGAAAGGAAGGGGACAGAGTAAGTGGCCCAGGGGGGCCCAGGTGAGTGATGATTTTTTATTATTGTTTCTTTATTAATTCCTTTTAAATAGTGCAAGGAGACCCCCAAAAGGTGGTCTCTGTCCATTTGTCTGCCATGCAAGGATTGAAAAAGGTGTGTGTTGGAGATCTCTTATACCCTATATATGTTAAGTCCACGTGTCAGGCACTTAGCTGGTATTTCCAAAAGGGCTATCTGGGTTAGTGTGGAGGTCCGTAACGGGGCCGAGGACCGAAGACAGAAGTCGAATGGACTACAGATGGAGGCGGAAGCGCCGGGAACTTAGGGTCGGTCGCGGATTGGTTTAATCCGGTCACTGAAGTGTTCGAGGTCGAAGGGACTTGGCTTCAACTTATGTGTTGCACCCTCCTCGATCGTCTGTCCCTAATTTCGGAAAGGAGATGGGAGTTTACCGGAAATGAATCGGAAACTAGGTGGTAGACTAAGTCGATATTCGTACTAGCGAACAGTCCAGTCGACTGGAAGACTATATACATGTGTTAAATCCGCGTGTCGGCGCTTAGCTAGAGAATTCCAGAAGGGTTTGGGGGGTCTCCGATGGGATTCCGAAGGGGAAGTTCGTATTCTGAAGGTGGGGTCGAAATGGAAACGGGTCGGAATCGGAATCGGAATCGAGGACGGAAGTCGGGAACGCCAGGGGTCTGGGGACTGTCCCCGGTATAGGGTGGTGTGAGTGGTTCGAGGTCGCAGGGACTTGGCTTCAACTTATGTGTTGTGCCCTCCTCTATCGTCTGTCCCTAATTTCGGAGAGTCGGAAAGTTTACCGGAAACTAATCGGGAACTGTGACGCAAATTAAGTTGATATTCGTACTGGTGAATAGTCCAGTCGACTGGAAGGCTATATACATGCGACTATCCTTGTACTATCTTTTGCCGGTCATAAAACAAGGGGAAGGAGAGTACAAGGGGTCAATATAAGAGAGAAAACAAGGGAGTGAGGTACGCGATGGTCCTGCATGTCGGTTATCAAAGTGACGGAATCCTTGACTTCGGAGTCTTCGGAGGTTCGGAAATCGTGGAACCTCAGGATGTATGTCAGACCTCCGGAAATCGCGGAACCTCAGGATGTATGTCGGACCTCCGGAAATCTGTTGTTCAGGCTTTGGGCGGTCGGAAGGGTCCCGGAAAAGGTGCGGGTGGTTGTGGTGCTTAATGTGGGTTTGTTTGGTGGTATGGGCTATAACAACATGTGACTATCCTTGTACTATCTTTGCCGGTCATAAAACAAGGAGAAAGGGAGTACAAGGGGTCAATATAAAAGAGAAAACAAGGGAGTGAGGTACGCGATGGTCCTGTGCGTCAGTTATCAAAGTATTGAGTCTTTGGTCGGAGACGGACTCGGGGATGGTGTCTCGGTCATGACAGGAACGGGAGCGGGAACGCGGTTTCTCGGTCGGACTTGTCGGGAACGGGGACTACGGAAAACAATCCTTCGTCCTTTCGGTCAGAAAGGTCTCGGAATAGAGGGGGGTGGTTGTGGGGGTTAGTGTGGGTTGTTGAAAGCATAGGCTATAACAGTATCCCCTCACTAGGACCGAGCCCTCGAGGTCCTAAGCTTGTCTTGCCGTGAATAGGGTGGAAAAGGACGTGGGAATGTTTTTAGGTGTTTGCACGTAATGGGCGTTCTCCAAGCACCCGTTTGATCCTTCGTATATAAGGGGTTTTTTCTTTTTATTGTCGTTTTCCCTCTTTGATTCCTCCCCATGTCGGACTTCACGCGGGATGTCGCAGCGGATGTGTCGGAGGAGATGCGTATCCTGAAAGCCCAGTATGAGGAACAGGTCCGTCTACTGGAGGCGAAGCGGTCCCGGCAGGTGGAGGCCGCCCGGCAGGCTGAGGCAGAACAGAAGGCCGAGGCTCTGAGGTTGGCAGAGGAACAGCGGCTGAAGGAGGTAGAGGAGCAGCAACTGAAGGAGGTAGAGGAGCAGCGGCTGAAGGAGGTAGAGGAGCAGCGGCTGAAGGAGGAGGAGGAGAAGAAAGAGAAAGAAAAGGCCCGTGCCGTTGAACAAGAGGCACTGCTACTGGAGCATGCCCTTTTACTTGCACAAGAAAATGAAAGTTCGGAGGAGGACGAGAACGAGCCGATTTTTGGGGGTTCCGAAGATTCTGTGTCGGACCACCGTTCGTCCGTGGGTTGGGAAACTGTCCCGTCACCATCCAGGGGGCACCCCGGGGGTGAACATCATTTGGTACCCGTGGTCGGACCCGGTTCCGCTGCATTGAACGCAGACCAGAAACATTGGGAGCACAAGGAGGAGGGGGCTCATATCTCTACGGCACAGAAGGCCCTCGAAAACCAAGTGGTTTATAATGCGCGGGAGGTCGGAAGGGAGGTGGGTCTCGGACCCTTTGAATCCAGTCGTTGGGCGTTGACTCAGTATCGTCCCGATTTGTGTCAGACCGTCGCTCCAGAGCACTCCTCATACCTGAGGATGGAGCCCTGTGACCTATGTCACAAGTGAGAGAAACGGTGCAAGTGGACAACATCGGTGAAAACCTGTGTCCCCTGCCGGGCCAGTCGGGTGCAGTGTGAGGTGGACAGAGTGCCAGTTGTCCGAGGGGCGGCTATGAAGAAGCGGGGGTGGGAGGAGAAAGACGTTCCTGAAGCATCCTCTTCTAAGAGGTCTAGGGTGGATGGTGATTTCCCCTCCCCCAAAGGTTGGCTGCGCAGAGATTGTGGCCGTCCTGGGGTTGATCCAGGATGCCCTGATCGGTATGGACGCCCGTCTTTGAGTTCTGGGAGCGGACGTCAAGAGGCTATCCGATGCTTCCGAGATGCAGAATGCTATCCACACCAACAATCGGGACCATCCGAAGTGGAACTGTCGGTGCGGCGGTCTTACTCCGGCTCCTCATGCGATGGGGGATCGGACGGAATCGGATCTGGGTGTGGTGGATGTGACACCCAAGGCAGGGCGGTCAGTTAACCCGGTCGACCCGGTGTTGGGGCCGAGTGAGGCAGGGAAGGGCAAGGGGGTGGACTTGTTCCAACATTACGATCCTTCTGATCCCGATATTAATCATTCTGTGTTCTACGGCGATGACTAGTTTGTTCGTAATTGTTTGAAAATATCCATAATGGTTGTGGCTGAATTCGTGGTGGCCTCGGTCATGGTTGTCGTGGTGTTGTCGCTAGGACGGGGTCGGAAAAACTCAGGGGTGTCCTGCAAAAATGTGAGTTTTGGTAGTAACCGTGTCAAGGTGTTTTTTTTTCTTTAGTGAATTTATCATGTTATCAACAAGGGTCTAGGCTAAGCAAGAGATCTACAAATGGTACCGCTTGTCTAAGGGGTGGTACGGTTTTTGAGGGTCACGATTTCCTGAGTGGAAATTTCTCGGGGGTCGAATTTGAGCGCTACGGCTCAGGTACCAAGAGTCAGTTCGGACGGAGGCTAAACAAAGTAGTACTCAATGCCCTATCGATCGTTGGATCGTGGTGGGTGAGCATGTGGTGTCTGGTAACTAGAATCTGATGGATTTTCAGAGGGTCACGGTCGAAACTTATCGACGGGTGGTCACGGTTGTTTCAGGAACTGAAGAGAGTGGATGCGTTGTTTGTTTTGCTCCGTGGGCGCTGTCGACTTGTTCAATGCGAATGACTGGCGCTGGAGCCAGGGGCCTGTGCCTAATCTTTGTATTCTGAGGTGTCCGATGCTTCGGATTCCTCCTCGACTTCTTCTGCTACGGAGGCTGCACGTCCTTGGGTGACCATGGTAGGGGATCTCGGGCATTCTTTGGCTGTGTGACCCGATCTACCGCAGAAGAGGCAGAGGTTTTGTTCGAATCGGCGTTGGCGTTCTTGAGGCGTAAGTTTTCCGTCTTTCCCTAATCTGGACGATAGGTCCATGGTAGTCCTGCTGCCACTGGACGGGGTCGCGGGTTGGCCTACATTGGCCATCTTATTGCCCGTGTTAGGGGCGGGGTACGTGTTCACAGAGGTTCTTCCTCTATCGTATGGGTGGTCGAAGTTCCGGTTTGAGGTGGATTCTCTGGCAACTTCTGATCGACATTCCCAGTAGCGAGTATCGATGGACTAGGACAGGAGGCAGAGTTGGAGTAGGGAATGCGGTTTTCCTACTCTAGAGATCTCGTCCTTGATCCTCCTGGGGAGTCCATTGTAGAATTGCCGACGGAGTGTGGCGTCGCCCCAGTGGACGCGGGTGGCTAGTCGGTTGAATTCGACTACATAATTCGTGATGCGCTGGTTGTCACGCATGCGGAGGTTTTCGAGGTCCGCTTCGGCCTCTCCTTCCGGGTCATGGGGTCCAAAGTTGGTCTTGAGTTCAGAAAAGAACTCGTCATAGTCGTAGAGCCAGTCTGGCTCGTCAGGGGCGGTGAGGGCTGGTTCAAACCAATCCAGGGTGGTACCGGTCAGGTACAATAACACATAGGTTACCTTGGCACTGTCGGAGTCAAAAGTGTCAGGGCAGTCACGGAAGTTCAGCATACACTGCACTAAAAAGGCTTGTAGCTTCCTCGAATCAGATCCGTCGAAGGGCTCCGGGTCTCGAACCTTGGTGGCACGGGGGGCTGATCTTCTAGGGGAGGCCAGATTGCTTGCTAACATGGCGATGGCCTGGGTGAGGTCGGGCACATTTTTTAGCCCTATAGCGGGGGCTCCTCCTGGTGGTGGAGGGGGTGGTGCTGCGGCGGGTGGTACAAGGTGGGGCTGGGCAACGGGTGGTGGTGCAGCGGGTGGTTGTACGGCGGGAGGTGGTGCAACGAATGGTGGTGCGGCCTGTGGGGGGGCGGTGCATGGTGGTGGTGCGAATGGTGGTGGTACGAAAGGGGGAGATGCGAGGTACGGGGGTACCATGGATGATAATCCGGACATGGTCAGTACTGCTGAGGATGATCCTGAACTGGAGGGCATCTCTGGGGGTGACGGTTGGTTGGTCACCGGGGGGTTCACGAGGAACGGGTTGGTCATACTCGAGCACAGGTGTAAGTCCATGTTCAAGAATCCAGAGTCTGAAGAGGGTTCCGGGGGGTGCGCGGGAGTCTGAGATGTCTGAAAACTTGGTCCAGGGACGGGTAGTTCTCGGGGGATGGACACACGGCGGGCAGATGCCTGGGTGATTGTCTGTAGGGCTTGCGAACACGTGATTGGTCTTGAACCCATGACGATCAGGAGTGTGAGTACGAATATACTGTTAAGTCCGCGTGTCAGGCGCTTAGCTAGTATTTCCGAAAGGGCTATCCAGGTTAGCGTGGAGGTCCGTAATGGGGCCAAGGACCGAAGACGGAAGTCAAACGGACTACGGACGGAGGCGGAAGTGCCGGGAACTTAGGGTTGGTCGCGGATTGGTTCAATCCGGTCACTGAAGTGTTCGAGGTCGAAGGGACTTGGCTTCAACTTATGTGTTGCGCCCTCCTCGATCGTCTGTCCCTAATTTTGGAAAGGAGACGGGAGTTTACCGGAAGTGAATCGGAAACTGGTGGGAGACTAAATCGATATTTGCACTAGCAAACAGTCTAGTCGACTGGGAGGCTATATACATGCGACTATCCTTGTACTATTTTAGCCGGTCATAAAACAAGGAAAAAGGGAGTACAAGGGGTCAATATAAAAGAGAGAACAAGGGAGTGAGGTACGCAAGGGTCCTGCGCGTCGGTTATCAAGGTAACAGAACCTTGACTTCGGAGTCTTCGGAGGTTCGGAATCGCGGAACCTCGGAATGTATGATATTCCTAATAGTATTTTCTTAACCTTCCTGGTGCTTCACAAAGCTCCCCAATACTCCCATTACATTTAATACTATTTACTTTGTTCACCACCAAAGGTTTGGCCCCATTTTTCAAACTCCGCTGTCCAGTTAATCGGACTACAGCAGGATTCAAGCCCAGAGCCAAGTTACTGGATTCTCTATAGAAACACACTAAATATTAGTCTGAGACACCCCTGTCTCATACAAATATTATAGTGAGACACTATATTGTCCCTGCATAGTCTCTGCCCTTAATTACATACCTAAATCAGGTCTAAATTGCCCTTTTTATTGCTAAATAAGGGAAATAGTTAGAAATAGATTCAGGAACTTCTACAAGCTTCCTGCACCTTCCATCACTTTCTGTAAAGTGCCACCAGGTTCTGGAAGGCTTTCCTTATTTAGATATATTAGTCAGGAGATATTTAGCTTACGAATTAGCCTGTAAATTAATATAAAAGGAGGCCTTCTTGCCCCCTTTTGAAGAAATCAATTCATCTTATCTCCTTACACTTGCCAGTGTGACATTGTGACTCAGTACTCTTAGTCAGCTGTTGATAGTCCAGCTCCTAGGTTTACATAATAGTAATACTGTTGATTGTCCAGTATTATTGTTATTTCTCATATATTAATACTGTTGATTGTCCGGTATTAGTATTAGATTCAGCATAAGTAGTTGATTGTCCTGCTTAATGAAACTGATTCTACAGAGTGAGATTGTTCTGTTGATTGTCAAGTTCAATTGCATCTCTACCTCTGAGGGTTTCTAATCAGTTTCTGATTAAAGACTCTTTTGTCTCTTGAGATTACTTCACTGTAATTTCTGTCTCAGCCTCACCCTCATTTTAGAGTGCATTGACTGGGTAATCCATTCAGTCCACTTACTTCCTCTTTCCTCTAAGCGTATTCCCTTTCATTGGAATATCTCTGGACCCCTAAGTGTCCTGAACCTACAGACTTTGATAGTCTTATTCATTGCTGCTAAAAAATGTATCACTTTCTTGTCATATTAGCTTGCTAGAGTTATTATATAGTTTGTGACCAAGGTACAAATATTAAATTATTTCCAGAGTTGTGCTGCAGCAGGGTTTGAAACTCTTCTTCATCTCACTTCACTTCACACAGTGCTTGACTGAAGTGTTATATCTTTAACACCAAGGTCTTGTCCAGGTTCCAAAACAGCATGGGGATGAGTGCCAAGTGCCAAGGCCGGGGGCTGCATGCTGGGTATGCAAGGGGTGGAAAGTGAAATGCAACTTGGCTACACCACGGGTGTCCCAGGCCAACAGTTGTCCTTTCATCTAGGATGACAATGAGGAGGAAGAGATGGAACAGGAGAGTGAGGGGGGTGATATGAATGAGGAGGAAACTCTGAGTGATGAGGAAGAGGATGAGGAGGTAAAGGAGCCACTGAGAAAGAGGCCAAGGCAGGCCTGCACCATGCAGCCGAGTGGGAAGACCCTGGTGGTGGAAGTACCCTGGGCCAAACTGTTAGTTGGGCAGAGGATAGTGGAATTGCTGGAATCACTGCTTAGGGAGCCAGCATTGCATAGAGAGGACTTTGCTCCTCATGGCAGAGGGGCATTCATGTCAAGTACACATACCAAGACCCATTTATTTGGCAGTGCCAACCAAGCGACCATCCTATATCCATGACCAAATGTCCACGCCACATGCCTAACACTTGGTACACTGGTCTCGGCTTGGCACGTCCACCGTCCACACTCCTTCTCTTCACCCTTTGGTCTGTCTCCCCTCAGGACCTCCTATCCTTTTATTATCCTTGGTCACGACTCCATTGTTTTATACTCGGCCACTTCCTATTGTCCTATCCTTGGCCACATCTCTATTATCTTATCCCTTATTGTTTTATCCCCATTTTGCATCCCTTCATTCTAATTTTATTCGTTGTGGACAATGAGCACATGCTCTGCATACCTTGTTGTCTCACATTCCTTATTCCACATGTCGCTTCTTAACCTATATAAGTAGGGCATGCATGTACATATTTCCTCATTCTGGGTATCGACTAGGCTTAGGCCCTTCTACCTTCTTCCCCTCTGTAGAGTCCTCGACTCGAGCCGGCATCATCAGTATCCTCCTGAGTACCTGCCTGTTGCAAAACCAGTGGCACACATGGCAAGTAGGGTGCAACACACGAGTACGTTGAAGCCAATGCCACTACTCTTGGCCTGCAGGACTTGGCCATAGTCCACCCGACCCTTCGACAACACCCCTCAGCAGTACTGAAGTCCATCAGTACCCAAAGCTTGACAGTTCAGGGAGTTCCAAAAATGTGGGAGAGCCAGGAGGAGGCAAGGATAAAGGGAAGGGAAAGCAGAGGGAGGATGAGGATGATATGGATCAGGAGAGTAAGACTATGAAGTAGTCTCAGAAATATACAATTTTTTTTATTTGACTGAAAAAGAAAGGGTGTGTGAGGAGAAATAACAAGTGAGGCAGGCTGAGATGTTCTGCCTTCCTGGCTGTGGTAAACAGAGAGAACAAAGGGGGTGACAGATGGACTGAAAGATGTCCAGGATGGGTGTGTTTGTA
>QLPI01000112.1:0-18406 GCA_003314275.1 Chroogomphus rutilus
ACAATTATACAATATATTGAGGTTGAACCCTCAGGGGTGAGATGCTAATTTGCACCCAACACCACCTACACTCCTTTCCAATTACCCCTCATGCTCTACCTCACTCACCATCTATTAATCCTGCACCATTCACTCTATAATCCTCACCCACCTTACCTCGGGACTTCCTGTCCTTGTATTATCCTTGGCCATGGCTACATTGTTTCATAGTCGGTTGCTTCCTATTGTCCTATCCTTGGCCACATTCCTATTATTCTATCCTTTATTGTTCTATCCCCATTTTACATTCCTTCATTCTAAATTTACTCATGGTGGACAATAACCACATGCTCTGCATACCTTGTTGTCTCACATTCCTTATTCCACATGTCGCTTCTTAAACCTATATAAGTAGGACATGCATGTACATATTTCCTCATTCTGGGTATCAACTAGGCTTAGGCCCTTCTACCTTCTTCCCCTCTGTTAAGTCCTCGACTCAGGCCAGCATCATCGGCATCCTCCTGAGTATCCTGTCTGTTGCAAATCAGTGGCACACACGGCAGGTAGGGCGCAATGCACGAGTATGTTGAAGCCAACACCACTACTCTTGGCCTGCAGGACTTGGCCATTGTCTGCCCAACCTTTTGGCAGTCCCGAAGTTTGTCAGTACCCAAAGCCTGACACAGTCACCAGGCGCTGATTTGTCATTGTCCTGACCTGTACCAGGTCGCCAACCTGGGGATTCCCTCCTTTTTGAGGTCGGAATCCTGCGACAAGTGTCTTAAACATGGAAAACCCTGTCCATGGACCACATTGGTAAAGACTTGTGTCCCCTGTTGGGAGAGCAGGGTGAGGTGCGAGGTCGGTGGGGTACTGGTTGTTAAGGGGTTGACCTCAAAAAAGAGGAGGCGGGAGGAGGCCGAGGTTCCCAAGGTGTCCTCTCCAAAGAGGACAAAGGTCAAAGTGGTGGTCCCTCTCCTTCCGAAGGTCGGGAGTTCCACAAACGGGGATATCCTGAAGGAAATCAGAGATGGTATTTTTGCTCTTGGTGCCGACTTAAGGAGGCTGTCAGATGCCTCCGAGATGCAGAATGCTATCAAGATGGATGGTCGGGATTGTCCGACAAGCATGTGGAGGTGTGGTGGTCTAGTCCGGAACCATCTGGCAGTGGCAAGTTGGTCGACTCTGGCATGTGGTATGGGGAAGGCAGCCTCTAAGAGGAAGAGGACTCCCAGAGAGATGGGTCCAGGGCATGGTGTGGAAGATACGACACCCAGAGCAGGGCAGTCTATTGAACTGGTGGACCTGGTGTGTGGTGTAGAGAGTTCGGCACCTGTGATGGGGCATCTCACTGAAGAGGTAGTTCCAGGGGTTGTGGTGCTGACGGCGGGGCCGATTCCTGAAGTGGTGGTCCTGGTGCTGGAGTCAAGCGGTGGAGGAGACGTGAAGGGAGTGGATTTGTTCTGTCAGCTGGATCCTTCCAATTTTGATCCAGAGCATTCCTTGTTTTATGGTGATGACTGATAGTGTTTGTTTATATTTGATTCGGAATTAATGGTGTTTTTTGTGTCAGAGGCTTGGGAGTCGTGGTCAGTGTGGTTATGGTGGTCATGGTGGTCATGGTGGTCTTGGTAGTCATGGTGGTCATGATGGTCATGGTAGTCATGGTGGCCAGTTGCCGGTTTGTCGCTTGGATGGTGGTGGCGTCATCAGGATTCAGAGAATGTCCTGCAATTTGAGTCTCGGTTTGAACCGTGTCAATAGTTCAGTTCATATTAACATGTTATCAAATGTTCTAGTCTAAGAGAGAATCTACACATGGTACCATTTTGTCTAAGGGATGGTATGGATTCTGCGATGGTCAGGGTTCTTCCTGAGTGGAGTTTTTTGGAGGGTCAGATTGAGCACTGAGTGAAAACTGCTAGCTCATGGTACCAAGAATCAGTTAGGATGAATATCTAAACAAGTAGTACTCAATTCCCTGTCGATCGACGGATCGTAGCGGGTAAGCATATGGTGTCCTGGCAACTATAATTCTGACAGAGTTCAGAGGGTCGGAGTTGTTTCTGAGGAAATGGGTCAAAATTTCGATGATTGGTCATGGGTGGTCAAATTCCTGAAAAGGTTGGACACATTGTTTGTTTTACTCCCTGGGCACAGTTGGTGTTCAACGCGAACAACTAGTGCCAGAGTCAGGGACCTTGCTTCTTATTCCTCGGCTTCCAAAGCATCCAAGGCTTCGGAATCTTCTTCAATTTCCTCTGTCACGGAGGCTGCATGCCCTTTGGTGACTGTGGTGGTGGATCTTGGGCACTCCTTGGCTGTGTGGCCCTATCTACCGCAGAAGAGGCAGAGGTTTTATTCGAAGCGGCGTTGCCGTTCTTGCGGTGTAAGTTTTTTATCTTTTCCAATTTTGGACGAAAGATCCATGGTAGTCCTGCTGCCACTGGATAGGTCGCGGGTTGGCCTGAATTGGCCATCTTATTGCCCATATTAGGGGCCAAATACGTGGTCATAGGGGTCCTCCCTTTGTCATTGGGGCGGTCAAAGTTCCGGGTAAAGGGGGGCTCTCTGGTGATTTCCGATCATCGCTCCCAGTAGCGGGCATCGATGGATTGGGACAGGAGGCGGAGTTGGAGCAGGGAGTGGGGTTTCCCTACTCTGGAAATCTCATCCTTGATCCTGCCAGGGAGTCCGTTGTAGAACTGGCCACAAAGTGCGGTGTCACCCCAGTGGACGTGAGTGGCTAGTCAATTGAATTCGACTACATATTTCGTCATGCGCTGGTTATTGTACATGCAGAGGTTCTTGAGGTCTGCTTCGGCCTCTCCTTCCGGGTCGTGGGGGCTAAAGTTGGTTTTAAGTTCACTAATGAACTCTGCATAGTCATAGAGCCAGTCTGGCTCGTCAGGGGTGGAAAGGGCTGGTTCAAACCAGTCCAGGGTGGTACCGGTCAGGTACAACAGTACATAGGTTACCTTGGCGCTGTTGGTATCGAAAGCGTCAGGGCGGTCACAGAAGTTCAGACTACACTGCACTAGGAAGGCTTGTAGTTTCCTCGAATCAGATCTGTCAAAGGTATCCAGATCCCAGACCTTGGTGGCGTAGGGGGCTAATCTTCTGGGGCTGTTGGGCCTCGGTACTACCGATGGTATGGTCGGAACCGGCCAAGTCCTGCAGGCCAGTCGGGGTGGCTTGGCTTCAACATACTCATGCATTGTGCCCTGCCTCCTGTGCATGCCACTAACTTGTAATGGAAAAGATACTCGAGAGGATGCCGAGGGTGTCGGCCTGAGTAGGGACTTCTGAACAGAAGGAGGAGAGTAGGGAGGCATAAACCTAGTTGATACTCAGACTGAGGAACTATGTACATGCATTTGCTACTTATATAGGCTGAGAGCCAGAATGTGGAATAAGGGTGGCATAAGATATGGAGAAAAGAATAAGGTATGAAGACCATGTGGAGGTATTGTCCACAGCTATCTAGAATAGAACAATATAAAAGTAAGACAATGAAATATGACCGATAATAAACAAGTGAGATTGTGGGAAAGAATAGAACAATAAGAGGTGGCCGAGATATAAAACAATAGGGCCGCGGGTAAGTGGCAATGAATAGTGAATGTCCCGAGGGTAAGTGGGTAAGGGGAAGGACAGGGAGTGGAAGAATAATAAAGAATAGGAGGGTTGGGTAAGGATAATGAACCTGATGGTGAACAGAGTGTACCGAGCCAAAACTGCATACCATGAGGGATGATATGGGTAAGGGTCGGTCGGTTGGTACTGCCGAGTAAGTCAGAGCACGGTATTGTGGTCATGACAGGGGCTGGCCAAGTTGCTTGCCAGCATAACGAGGGCCTGAGTGAGATCGGGCACAATGTTGGGTCCTAAGGTGGGGGCCCCTCCTGGGTGTGCAGGAGGTGGCGGTGCTGCAGTGGGTGGTGTGACATGGGGCTGGACGACAGGGGGTGGTGCAGCAGGCAGAGGTGCGACAGGTGGTGGTGCAGCAGGCAGAGGTGTGACAGGTGGTGGTGCAGCAGGCAGAGGTATGACAGGTGGTAGTGCAACAAGTGGTAGTGCCATGGGTGGTGGTACAAGCAGAGGTGCAAAGGGTGGTGGTACATAGGGGGGAGATGCGAAAGGGGGTGGTGCCAATGAGGTTGATGGCACTGCTAAGGATGGTTCTGAACTGGATGGCATCTCTGAGGGCGACGATTGTTGAGTTGCCGGGGGGTGGTTCACAAGGAATGGATTGGTCATATTCAAGCGCGGGTGTAGATCTGTGTTAGAGAGTCAGGAGTTGGATGAAGGTTCTAGAGGGTGTGCTAGGGTCTGAGGCGTCTGGAAACTGGGTCCAGGGGTGGACAGTTCTCGGGGGACAGATGCACAGCAGGCAGATGCCTGGGTGATTGTCTGCAGGGCTTGGGAACGCATAATAGGTCTCATGCTTATGATGATCAGGAGTGTGAGTACAAATATACTGTTAAATCTGCATGTCAGCACTTAGCTAGATACTTCCAGAAGGGTTTCCGGAGGTTCTGAATGGTTTCCGAGAAGGGGTTCATACTCCAGAGGCAGAGGGACTAGAGGTTGTGGGTTTACAGATGGAATCAGAAAGGGGCGGAAAGACAGGAAGCGCTGGGGGGTCTAGGACTGTTCATGGTATTAGGTGGTTCAAGTGGTTTGAGGTCGCAGGGACTTGGCTTCAACTTATGTGTTGCACCCTCCTCGATCGTCTATCCCTAATTTTGGAAAGTCAGAAAGTTTACCGGAACTGAATCGGAAACTACGACGCAGAATTAAGTCAATATTTGTACTGGCAAATAGTCCAGTCAACTGGTGTCTTATATACATGTATCTAGTCCTTGTACTAACTTTTGCTGAGTAAAGACAAGGGGGGGAAAGAGTACAAGGGGCAATACAGAACAAAGAACAAGGGAGTGAGGTACACGATGATCCTACACGTCGTTTATCAAAGGAGCGGAACCTTGGCTTTGGAATCTTTAGAGGTTTGGGAATGTGGAACCTCGGGTTGATACAATGGAATTTGAAAAGCAGTTGTTCAGACTTTGAGCGGTTGGAAAGGTCCCAGAAATGGTGCAGGTGGTTGTGGAGATTAATGTGGGTTTATTGGTGGCATGGGCCATAACACAAGGCAACCAAAGCCTGCATGACTACTACTCCCGACTCTGTCTCACAGGCATCTGATGCCTCAGACGTCAATGCTGAGGACTCAGCAATGGCAACCGAAGACTAGCCTGCTATCTGTTAGCCTCTGAGCATACCGAGAGTTGCGTTGACTCAGCAGATGCTAGTAGTAAGGTTTAGATCAATGCCATATGTCTCCATACTCTCTTTTAATCTTCTGAAATCTGATTGGTTACCAAACATTTCTGGCAACCCACCTTGATACTTGATCATATCAGCATCCGTTCATAGTTACCGCATTATTTTATTTAGAATTCTTTGATCCAGTACTGCTCATTTGGTTATTACTGAATACATAGACATGTTACTAGATCTTCCATCTGGACAATATCTGTCCAACCATCTGTCTGTCATGTCACTACATCAGTTGGTCGGCAATATTCGGTCACAACTCGCTCACCCACTATAATCCGTTGATTAACAGGGTATTGGGCAGTACTATGTTCCGTTACACCACTAACACTTTTAGGTGTGTCCCGATGGCCTTGGCTCAGTCGGCACTTGCCACTACTCCAAAAGCCTCACCCAGGATCCTGTTCCATCGCTGGAAGCTCTGCCAATAGCCCTAGTCAATGCAACTGCCTTGTGCATGCTTGTATACCAGAACGGCTGGCAAGTTTTTAGCTGGGACCTCTCGGTCAGCGGTGCCATTTGGCACATTTGGCCAAGGTCTCTTCCATCTGTCCCCATCTGTTCTTGTGTCATCTACTCCATACATCCACATTAACATACTCTTACCACTCCTTTCCATTCCCTTGGCTCAAGGCCAGTACCTGTAGTAGACTATGGGATGTCTACCTAAATGGGGGGGATGGTGACTAGCTAGAAACACTTTGAACTACACAAACTCCCCTCCCAAAAGTGTCCCTCTCCCAAAATCCCTTCCCATTCACTCCCTGTGCCAAACTCTTACGAACACAACCTCTCTTTACCTCCGTTGATCTTGACCCAATCTGCTGAAAAACCCGGCATGTTCACTTGTTCCTTTCTCCTCATATGCTTTTATTTTCTTTTCATGTCAAGTCCACGATACCATGCTCTGATTTACTCGGCAGTATCGACCAACCGACCTTTACCCATATCATCCCTCACCAGTGTGTGGCCTCGGCTCGGTACATTCAGTTCATCATTTGGTTCATTATCCCTATCCCACCCTCCTATTCTTCATTATTCTTTTATTCCCTGTCCTTCCCCTTGCCTGTTTACCCTCGGGACATTCACTCTTTGTTGTCACTCGGCAGTGGCCCTATTGTTTTATGTTCGGTCTTTGTTCTGGAAATCAACTAGGTTTACGCCTTCTTGTCCTCCCTTCTCCTGTCCCAAGTCCTTTACCTGGGCCGACACTCTCGGCACTCTCCCGGGTATCCCTCTGTCCCAAATCAGTGGCACGCATGGGAAGTAGGGCGCAACACACGAGCACGTTGAAGCCATGCCACTACTTCTAGCCTGCAGGACTTGGCCATTACCCGTCTGACCTTTTAGCATTCCCAGAGCCTGACACTTCACCAAAAAACAATAACAATCTCTATTCTCAGTCATCTTTCAAAGTCTCATCTATTACCATCTCCTCATCATTTTCCTTATCCTCTCCACCATCATCATCCTTCAACTAGTCCTCCCCTGGACTCTCACTCCTATCCGACTCTTCTGGAACTCCCGTATTACCCAGTATTCCTGAATCTCCATGCCGGTCCTCACTCAACAAGGCCACGGCATGACCCATGTACTCAATCCCTTCCACCATCCAGAGAAGCACCCTGGTCATCCTTGCCTGCCCCTGCAGGATGTCCTCCCAGATCTCTACAGCATGCCGGGACCCTGACTCTTCTAGCTGTGGGATATCCACAGTCATTGATCGACCGCTTGGCCTCAGAGCCATTGCCTGCTTGCTCAGCCGCATTGTGATGGCCCTTCTCAGCCTCTTCATCGGCCGCTCCTCCTCTTGTTCTTCTTCTGTTCCCTCCCTTTTGCTCTGCTCTTCCTCACTCTCCCTCTCCAACTCCACCTCTTCCCGACTCTTAACCTTGTGCTGCCAAGGTGCCGCCAGGCTGCACTTTATATGGCAGGCATTGCATCGCCCACATGCTGCCCCTACATTCCTCACTGAACAACTCTCCTTGCATTCCTTGCAATGATCGCAAGGAGGACGGAGGGAGGGTGACCATTCTCGGGTTGGCTTCTTTTTGGACTAGTAGAAAAAAATCAGCCAAAAATAAAATAAAATAAAATAAATTTACACACACCTTGGCCCCCATCAGCCCTCCCCTCACATTCGGTTTCTTACTAGGCCCTGCTCCCATACTCCTACCCCTCTTGCAGAGCAAACCCTCCGGTCTTCTCAAACCTTCAGAAACCCCCGTGGCACTGGCACCCTCACTTTCAGGAACGTTATCCTGTTTCCCTGCATTTGGAGGAGGTCCTGTCTCAATTGCATCCTCGAGGCCCCGGTTCTCCGCCTGTTGTGCCAACTCCTCCCGATCCCTCTTGGCTGCTTCAGCAGTAGCGTTGGCCACTTTCATATTGGCCTCTTCCCTCTCTGCTGCTAGTTTAGCAGCTGCCTTTGCTACGTCCTCATCCTCCCTTTTCTTGGCTTTGGCCTTGGCAATTCAGGTGGCCTCAGCCTCTCACTTCTGCTGCCTCTCCAACCTTTTCCTCTCCATCTCAGCTTTCTGTGCATTCTCCTCATCCATTTCGTAACCCATCTTGTTGCAGTTGTCAGTGATGTGATACACATACTGGTGGAAGCAGTGATCGCATTGGGGCACCAGACCCTAAACCTTTTGTGACGTCACATTTAGGTGTCAGAACCTTATATTCAATCCCTGCTCACTGGCTTCATGGGTTCAGCTGCTAAGGGGGGGATACTGTCAAGACTACGATACCGAGCTCCGGTTTACTCGGTAATACCAACAGACCGACCAACCTTTACCCATACTATCCTCACTATCACATGGTCTCAGCTTGGTACATCCAGTACATTGTCTAGACTACTTCTCCCATCCTATCCCTTCCACCCCTCACTATCCTCTCATCCCCTCACCTGTTCTCCCCTGGAACATTTGATAACCACTTACAGTGACTTACAAAACTGAGTCAATGTTTGGTGCTTATGGACTATTCATTGAATAGCTTTGAATGTAAAACATATATAAAAAAGGTGTTGGTGCATCAAAGAAAGAATCTGATCAGGGCTATGCAACCATTAAAAATTATGTAATTCCGATCAGGGGTGATGAAGATATGGGCAATTCAAATCAAGGGCCCATTGACTCAGTTTTGTGAGATGGTGTCAGAACAATCAGAATCTGATGCTCCATCTATTATATAACATGCAACCCTTGATAGATGGTTACTATGGTAACATTATCTTTTATGAGAACTCAAATTAAGGTATTTAATCCCCTCCAACATGTCCAGAACTTCACTACACTCCAATGCACCCCACTTCCTCTGCTCAAAAAGAAAATGTCCTCTCCTTGGCCTCTCATGGTCATTCCACTCACACTATTGCCTCAAGACTTGGCCTCAGCCAGTCTACAGTATCCAGGACTCTCAGAACTCTCCATCCCAACCAGCCCTGCCCCTCTGGAGGTCATCCCCCCAAGCTTTCCTCTAGAGATCAACATTCTATTTTATTACAAATTGCTACTGGCAGAGCTGCCAATGCTACTCAGGTCACCAAACACATCAATACAATTATCCCCCACCTAGTCTCCTCAGAAACAGTCAGAAGACTCCTCAGGAAACATTCATTCAAGGCTGTGGTGAAGAAGAAAAAGCCCTTCCTCAGTACAAGGTATAGACAGCCGAGGTTGGCCTTTGCTTTGAAGCACAGAGAGTGGACTGTAGAGGACTGGAAGAGGGTCATTTGGTCAGATGAGACCAACATCAACAGGTTTGGGTCAGATGGGAGGCAGTGGGTCTGGAAACAGAAGGGGGAGGGGTTGAATGAGAGAGAGGTACAGGGGACAGTCAAGTTTGGAGGGGGAAACATTATGGTATGGGGGTGTATGGGATGGAATGGTGTTGGCCAGCTTGCAGAGATTTAGGGGAAGATAGATGCTGATCAGTTTGTGTCCATTTTGGAGGACCACCTGCTGCCCAGCCTGGAGGAAAGTGGAATTCCTGAGGAACAGGTAATTTTGCAACAGGACAATGACCCAAAGCACAAGTCAAAGAAGGCCAAGAACTGGATGGAAAACAACAATATCACTCTCCTTGACTGGCCTGCACAGTCTCCAGACCTGAATCCTATTGAGCACCTCTGGGATCATGCAAAAAACAGGCTTAAGGAGTATCCAATACCACCCAAGGGAGTTTGGCAAATTTGGGAGAGAGTAGAGGAGGTATGGAATAACATACCACCAGAGGTGTGTCAGAATTTGATAGAGAGTATGCCTAGAAGACTTGAGGCAGTAATTAAGGCCAAGGGGGGCAATACCAAGTACTAGAATTGCAACTTACTATTTCTCTGATACCCTCTCACAAAACTGAGTCAATGAGCCCTTGATTCAAATTGCCCATATCTTCATCACCCCTGACCGGAATTACATAATTTTTCAATTGTTGCATAGCCCTGATCAGATTCTTTCTTTGATGCACCAACACCTTTTTCATATATGTTTTACATTAAAAGCTATTGAATGAATAGTCCAAAAGCACCAAACATTGACTTATTTTTGTGAGTCACTGTATTATTTCGGTCACAGCCTTATTGTTTTATCTTTGGCCATCCTCTATTGTTCTATTCTCACCCACTCCTTCATTATTTCATTCTCAGCCATATTCCATTATTCTAATCTCACCTACATTCCTTATTCTATTCTTGATCACTGTGGACAATTGTCAAGTGCACGTACCGAGGTTCCGGTTATTCGGCAGTGCCGACCGAGCACCCATTCTACGTCCACGTACAAGTGTTCACGCCGCATTCACGTCACTTGATATGCCATTCTAGGCTTGGCACGTCCACTACACCATCTGTCCGTTTCCCAATCTGCTTCGCCTCGGGACTTCCTGTCCTTGTTTTATCTTCGTGTGCAACCCTTGTTTTATAGTCATGCACCCTCTATTGTCCCGTCCTTGACCCACTCCCTATTATTCTATCGTTTATTGTTTTATCCCGGTTTACATTCACTGTTCTAATTTTACTCATTGTGGACAATAACCGCATGCTCTGCATACCTTGTTGTTCCACATTCCTTATTCCACATGTCGCTTCTTAACCTATATAAGTAGGACATGCATGTACATACTTCCTCATTCTGGTTATCGACTAGGCTTAGGCCCTTCTACCTTCTTCTCCTCTGTGAAGTCCTCGACTCGGGCCGGCATCATCAGCATCCTCCCGAGTATCTGTCTATTGCAAAACCAGTGGCACGCATGGCAAGTAGGGTGCAACGCACGAGTACATTGAAGCCAATGCCACTACTATTGGCCTGCAGGACTTGGCCATAGTCCGCATGACCTTTCGACAGTACCCTTCGGCAGTACCAAAGTCCGTCAGTAACCGAAGCTTGACAACAATGCCTCCACATGGCTTTTCATACCTTATTGTTCTCCATTCCTTATGCCACCCTGTTCCACATCTTGCTTCTTAACCCATATAAGTAGCGGGATGTATGTAGATAGTTCCTCACTCAGAATATCAACTTGGTTCGCATCCTCTCGTCCGCCTTTCCCCTGTCTAAAGTCCTTCACTCAAGCCGACACCCTCAGCACCTTCGCGAGCCTCTCTCCTGTCTAAATCAGTGGCATGCTAACAGTAAAGTGATCTATCTCAACCATGTTCCAAATCAGACTCTGATGGTGCTCATCCTATATCACCTTCACTGTTGCCACATCACACAGCCAACCATTCTAGTCAGCACTCCAATCTTCAGACTCTCAAATTGTCATCATGTCTTCTTCAAAGCTCATTCCCATGCAATGCTACAACACCCATGACACACAGATCTAGGCAGAACCATTAACATATCATTATCTTTGCGTACCCCCACCAGCACATTTCTCACTCAGAAGACGATCCCATCCAATCTACATTCAGTCATATGCAATAGAAGATGCAGTCTATTTCCCAGAAAGCCAAGAACCATACATATTTCTTGGAATGACATCTAGACCAGCATATCATGATAGGAGTAGAGTGGAATATGAGGCAGAGTTCAGGGCACCATCCCATCCTGATTATCCCGCCCACTCTATTTGACTCACTCTTAAACACAAAATGAGAGTGCACGACCGTATACCCATTAGTCCTCCTACTCCCAGACCCCTATCCTTGGATTGGATACTGGAGAAATTGCGGAAGATATGTTGCCTGTGACCTGGAAATACTCCGAGATGACTCAGTCCCCTGACTCATCCTAAGGCCCCTCAGGAGTAGTGGACAAGGTTGTTAGACGTTTATTGGTAGACTTCCTTATTGTTTCTTTTATATGTTTCCCCTTTTCTTGGCATGACTCAGACCTGTTTCCTATTCTGTTAGTCTTTTCTCGTTGTTACTCATCATCCTTACCTTTTTGGTTAGTCTCCCCCTATTATAGCTCCTAGCCCCTATTCACGCAGCCTTGATGCTGTACCATTTCTCCAGAGTTTCTCCATAGTTTCCTCTTTTGTATACTTTGTTCATGTGCTTTGTCATTCAACTGACATAGCCAACCTCTCGCATCGTTTCGCATTGTTGCTTGGTTTTTGTATATAAAGGCCTCTGGCTCACCTCTGTAATAACAAGTTCACAAGTTAAAGTCTTAAGTCAGTCTACAAGTCCAAGTCACGACTAAGTCTAGGAAGTCTAGACTCTAGTATTCAAGTCCAAGTCCAAGTTCAAGCTCAAGCCCATACGTGACATCCCACGGTCACAGGTCATGCATAGTCACACTACATTCTATTTTTTATATCCTCAATTACATGCCAAATAGTGGCCTCATAAGTCACAGACCATAGTCCCACTGTGCCGAACAACTGTGCTAGATCCTGCCAGAGAAAAGGACTGGTGTGCACAGGCTTTTAGGTATTAATTACCTAGAGCAACTCTACACCGGGTACCTCTTCTGTCTGAAATCAGTGGCACACATGGAAAGTAGGGCACAATGCACAAGTATGTTGAAGCCAGGCCACCCCGATCGTTGTCCAGGACTTGGGCTATTTCCCACCAACATCATGAAACCAGCACTATTACAATAGTGCTTGGCCCATGCATCATTGGCATTCCTGGTACCTGATAGTGTCTAGCATAAATGGGGTTTGCTAGGTGGCAGAGTATACATGGTTGTTGTATTGGAACTCAGCCATTTGTAGGAGGTTGTCCCAGTCATCTTCTTGTTCATTGATGAATACTTGGAGATACCGCTCTAGTTCCTGGTTGACATGCTTGCTCCTCACAGATGGGAGGTGGTGGTGGCTGCAAGCTTTATCCCCAGAAGTTGGTAGAGCTTCTGGGGGAACTCTGAGAAGAATTGTGGTCCTCGGTCTGAGACTACTTGTCTTGGTAGCCCATGCAGCTTCTGCACATGTGCAAGGTAGAGTCATGTCACTCCCAGTGCCATAATTGTGGTGTTTGTCAGGAGAAAGTGGGCTCTTTTGCTTACCGAGTCCACAACATTCATAACCTCATTGTACCCATGTGCCTTGGGGAGTTAAACAATGAAGTCCATACTAATTGTGTCCCCACCGATATTCAGGGATTGGGAGCAGTTCCAGTTCTCCCAGGGAGGCTGCCTTTGGGCTTGGTCTAGAGGCAAAGGTCGCAGGTTTTCACATATTGCCCCATGTACGGTGACATCTGTGACCACCAGTAGTTCCAAGACACCAGCTCCAACATTTTCCACCATCTGGCATGCCCTGATGTTAGGATACTATACATCTCTGGAGCTCTGGATCATTCGGGACATAAATATTGCCTCAAAAATGGAGCAGCCCTTCTCTCTCGGTCCATTCAGCTGACGGATGTCTTTAGCAAAGCAAAAGCTGTGACTCTATAATAAACTTTACTTGCACTATTCCTCACGTCCATTATATCTTAAGCAAGAACTTCCTAGTGGAATCAAAATTTATTTGAACTTTATCAAAGCATTTACATCTCATAAAACACCTTCCTCCCTGGTGTCGACAGGAATCTCATCCTCAAAAGCTCTCCACGACCCTTGACACTGAAATGCCCAACTCAATGTTACCTTTTTCCTGGGACGACCTCTGGGTTGAATCATCAGGATTGTCCCGCACCCCCAGTTCAAAAACTGCTGCCGAATGCTGATGCAATGATGTCAATGTTAGAGGTGTGTGGTCGATCAATAAGTACAAGTACGGACAGTATTTCTGCAAGCCATACATGACTGGCGGGATCAATTGTCAATTACCGAGCATTGAAAGCTAAAATGCACTTACCTGGCTGAAATTGGGCATACCCTCACCCTGCCCAAAGAGAACATTATCTGGATTTTGGGGCTCGCCAGCGATGTTTTTCCACCCAACACGTGCGTTCAGTGTAGATAACAAGGCGTTGGTGTATAGCTTAGAGAGCGGAAAGTCCCAGATAAAGTTTCTGTATTCGTTTATGTATATTTGATGGATAAGTTGTGGTTATATACTTAAATAACCGGATCACTTACAGACGCTCATCCTGAACCATCAGGAGTGAGTTCAATAAAATAAGAAATGACTGCGAGGGTGCTTACTGGTGTCGCCAAGAAAAGAACGAGATCCACCGTGGCAGAAAGGGATGTGATCGCACCCGTTTGAAGCGTGGCTGAAACCAATAGTTGAAATTTAGTGCAATATTCGATTCACTGTAACACCTACATCGAATGAGCTTATTTACCAAAGTATCTGTTGACGAATATCCCGTTTTGCGTGTATGCTAATTTCCACATGATTCATTTACAGAGAAAGAATGACAAACTCAGTTATCTTACCAGGGACCACACGAGACTTGCAGCGATAAGTATATCTGCGACGGTTGAAGACGTCATCCAAGTAATAACAGCTCCGTTGTATCTGTGAATCTGGGAAAACTCGACAAAAACAATACACCCAATGGAAGTTGCAATGCCACCGACTGTCAGACGTTCGTTTAACAGATAGAGTTTCCACGTCGATGATGGTGGATTATGGAGACGTACCCAGCGCACAGAAAGCGAAGAAAGCGATGGCTACGGGTAGAAGATTGGAACCAGTGAGCATCTTAAGACGCCAGCTAATGAATAGTTGGACCGGAGTGGATATGAGTGTCTGTTAGAAAATGTTATGACGCTGAGGTCTGTTATGGCTATGATCATTACCGTTGAGAGAGGAACTAATACAGGAAGCGGCATGTCGGTTTAGGTACATGTGATTTGGGAGTTTCAGAGAACATACCAGCGGTCATCGCTGAACATATGGGGCGAATTTTTAGCTTTGTGGTGCTAAATAAACATAGAATGGGAGTTCACCTTTGGGCAAGAATGTCATTGCATGTTGGGTTCCTGAAAAAAGCCGGAAGAGATGAATCAGTATGGTAGTAGAGAAGCTGAGGACGTACCATTTCTGATAATCAACGGTTCGTACATCGTTCCCATATTCACGGCCGTGTTTAACGTTTCGAGGATGGCGAGATATGTTATCTGAATGTATGGGTCGAAAAATAGGTGGGCAAAGCTTGGAAGTTTGGGGCTTACAAAATATCTAATCCAAGTAGCATCTCTGAAGACAGAATTCAATTGGTCATTAAATTATAGACAATGTGGACAGCATACTTCTTATACGTTTGAAAATAAATAAATATCTGTTCATGGTTCATGGGATAAAATAACTTTCACAAGGCTATCAAGGAATATGACATAGGGAGTACAAACCTGAACGACAAGAACCTATGAACGATGGATTGTCAAAAAGGACTCGACCTGAAGCACAACACCAGATCGTACTCCATACAGAATGGCATTAAAGAATGTGCCGATGAGCATCGGCCCGAATCTGAACAGTGGCGTGAGTGAAATAATGACTGCAGCACCGATGAAGCTCACGAGGACTCAACCGTGGGGTTGCCCATGGCTTTGGGAAACACTTGGGAAGCTGAGCAGCACGACGCGGAGTCGATATTATGTATATAACACTTCTGGCGTTGTTTTATATATGATAATTGAAAAGGGTGGGTGCAATAATATAATATGATCACGCAGTTGGGCTTGAAGTACTGTTTAGACGGCTTGGATATCATGACGGTTTTTATTAGGCATGATGCATCGTATCTCCCTAGCGCTGAAGCGCTGAAACACTTATTGAAATGGCAGTGCCCCTTCAGACAACAATCAACGGTGATGTTGTTTCCATCAGGATCAGGGGATCACAGTAACGCTGGGTACCTTAGCTAGTCACCAGCGCTTCTTGGTCTCATACCACCACAACCCCCCACTTTCCCACGGTCTTCTAACCAGCTCTTTGCGTTAAAGTCGTAGAAAACTGGCCCAAGTTTGCTGCTCTTCTCGTTCTCATTCCCCGTTCTTCTGCTCTTCTGTGCCCCTTACCCCTCCACATAAACCGTGATTCTCCCTGATGTCAGATCCTCCTCCTCCGCACCCCAACCCTTGCCCCCTGGCACCAACCTCGTGGCGCTCAATCAACAGCTACCTCAACGGTCCACAAGGACGGACGCCCACACCTGCACCCAACTATGACCCCGGCAACCCTGTGATCATCCTAGCCTCGAGAGGCATAACTGATGACAACAAAACCAACATCTCGGCTCTGGCTGCCGCTATGGAATCCTTTGGCGACTTCAGAAAACCTGGCAACAACGCATACGCGATAGGCAAAGAAGGCACCCAACAGCTTATCGCCATAACAAAACTACTGCGCGAGGCGGCCATCCTACACGGCGACGACAGACCCATTACCCGAAAGGATCTAGACACAGCAATGCAAGACCTCAAAACCACGCTTAACACCCACATCCCTCACCCGATGCACAACAAAGGCCTCTCATACGCTGTGGGACATGCGATACCACCACCACCCTCATCCTCATCGACGAACCTATCAGAACAAAACGGACAGAACTACCTTCTTACTTCGCTCACCCTTTTTATAACCCACGAGCCCTGTATCGCATGCAGCATGGCATTGCTTCATTTCCGGGTTAAAGAGGTGCATATCACACATATCACACATATCACAGCCCCCCCCCCTTTCCATAGAATCATTAATTTTTCTCTGATCTGATCTGATCTGATCTAATCTCGAATTAGGTTGTCTATCTGTACGCAAACGGGTGGATGTGGCGGTGTGACTTGTGTCCCAGGACTGAAGGGGATAAATCACCGATTTAAGATCTGGAAATGGCGAGGGTTGCCTGCGGGTGCCGGAGGAGGAGTCCAGGGACATATAGATGCATGATGCATGATTATAGTGATCACGTTGGGCTTCAACAAAAACGCCCCAAACCCAGCCTCCCCTCTAAAACAAAAACCGAACGTGGAACTGCAAAACAAAAAAATCATCATATCCCTCAAATCAGTCGACAAAAACGCCCCAATCCACAAATGGGAACCTGCTATGGCCACAAGACTCTGCATCAACATCATAATGGGTCATTTCATAAATTCTGAACATGGCCATCTGGACTCCCCAATATGTGGAATCTCCAGAGCAGCAACAGGTAATATCACACTAACCTTCAAAACTGCAGAGGGAGCCCACAGAGCTGGAACACAAATAAATGAATGGATAAAATTCATTGATCTGGTGACATCTTACCCACAATGAGCCTATGCAGTAGTCGCTCAATACACCTACAAATATATGGCCTGAAGGCGGCGACATCTCCGAAGCAATACAGACTATAGAAGAGGACAACCCAGACCCAGAACCCTCTGCTTACAGCACCAACTCACCCTACATCGCTAACATCGCCTGGCTCAATGGCCCCGAAGCAAGAGAAAAGAACAAAACCGGCCCACTCCTCATCAGCTTCAAACCAAAACCCATGCCAACTATGCCATTGAAAATGGGCTTCTCATAGAGGGAATTATCTGCAATGTAAGCATTTAGATCCCCAGCCCCCCCCCCCCCCAATGCTTCTGATGTCAAGACTGGGGACATCGGGTGGTGGGGTGTACTAGGGAGGCACAATACCGCCGATGTGCAGGGCCTCACCTTACAGCTACCCACATCTGCATGCATACCCAACCCTGCCCCAAGGGGCACAAGTGCACAGCTGACAAACCCAGATGCACCAATTGCAAAGGTAAACATGCAAGTTGGATTTGATCCTGCCCTGCTGCAAAGACTATTTTTGAAGCACAAACAAGATGTAATGAAGACAATACAGGTAAATTTGAAGCACATACCTCTTCTTCTTTTGCAGATATCAGCTACACTCCCAAAGGATGCAGAGATAAATGCACATCCCCCTTCTTCAACCCTCCATGATCCCCAGAGGAACCACTAATCAATCAGATACTGCCCACCTCCCCCATTGTTTCCCATGTCTAAAAATATCACACAAGATCAACTATGTGTACTTTAACAAAACTGCAAGCACTCAAAAGACATTACACTAATGCTACTCAATACAACAGATCCATCAATATGGGACTAGGGAATGGCATGGGTCAAATGTAGGTGACCTGCACCCAACCCATGGGAAACCCAAACCCATCAATCTATGGGTTGTTTCCCATAGGTCGATGGGTGTCAGGTGCACACTGCACCTGCACACATGTGGTGAGTGTGTGTCATATGTATGCACATATGGTGCATGTGGTGCATGCACATATGGCATGTGTAGCATGTTAGTGTTGTATGTGTGTGTGTATGTATGGCATGTGTGGGTTGGCCTAACCTATGTCATTCCCTATATGGGACATACTTCTACTTCAAGAACTATATATCTACCCCAATTCAACTATCACAACTGCCTGTCAAGCGTCGGTTACTGACGGACTTTGGTACTGCCGAGGGGTGTTGGCGAAGAGGTCGGGCGGACTATGGCCAAGTCCTGCAGGCCAAGAGTAGTGGCATTGGCTTCAACGTGCTCGTGCGTTGCGCCCTACTTGCCGTGCGTGCCACTGTATTTGCCACAGACAGATACTCGAGAGGATACTGATGCTGCCGGCTCGAGTTGAGGACTTTAACAGAAGAGAAGAAGGTAGAAGGGCCTAAGCCTAGTCGATACCCAGAATGAGGAAATATGTACATGCATGTCCTACTTATATAGGTTAAGAAGCGACATGTGGAATAA
>QLPI01000113.1:0-12996 GCA_003314275.1 Chroogomphus rutilus
TATTCACACACCTTTTCTGCTTCCAAAGTGTGTTTTGGATATCAATCAGGTCGAATTGTCACAATTGATCTAAGCCCATATATCAGTAGCATAATTTAATACAATTATGGGTTGGATTATAAGCAGTTGTAACTCAAGCCACATGCTGCTGGTCACTGGACATGATGGTTTGTGGGATCCGGGATATGCACATGGCATGTCTTCTGGCCAAATTGCCTTACTAAACCATTCCGATGTGTCTCCGAGACTAGGAGTGTCTTCAGCTCTCACCTATTGCAACAAAATTATATTCTACTGTCTATCCAGCCCAGACTCTCTGCATAGTTAGATAGGACAGCTGAGTCTTCCGAAGAGGCTGAAATGAGAAACTTGCAATCGTTGTCTAGGCTCACCACTCGGCCTGGGCGCACCCAACGAGTATTGAATGTGACATGGGTTTCACACTTACGGTAGCTCATCAGCGTCGAAAGTTCTGCACGTCAATGGGTTCATGGTCTCAATTAGGCGTATGATTCGCGATCAGCGCAAAACAGGTCTTGCATAACACTTCAGGTTTGCGAGAGCGAGATATGTATTACATTGTGTGCCGCGACAGCCTCGTGTCTAAGAATGGTGGCTAACAGTGGCAGTCTTAGACGACCCTCAGTCTGGTCAGGACCAGCCTCACAGAAGACTCTAAATGATGCTCTAGTCTGGCCAGGATCTCCCAAGTGCTTTTCGAAGTACTTGTTTCCTCATTCTTACACAATGCTCCAACTCTCCCAAACCGTTGTCGCGTTCAAGCAGGTCCTCCGTGGCGTGGCCAAGCTCGATCATGAAGAGCTCCCAAACGCCAAGCCAGTTGCGGCCGTGAAGAAGGCGCAGTTGAGGAATGCCCTGCCGTTCCCTCTTGGTTCCATTGCCTGGCCGTGTTAGATCGCCGGCATCGAACGCAATGCCCCGCCGTTCCCGCTCGGTTCCATTGCCTGGCCGTGTCAGATAACCGACATCGAACGCCCCGTTCGCGAGGTTGAGTCACCGGTCAAGCTCGATCATAAGATGCCTCCCGAGCTCAAGCCATTCACGGCCGAGAGGAAGCCGCAGTTGACAAATGGCCCATCGTTTCCACTCGGTTGGAATGCCTGGCCGTGTCAGACAGCTATCATCGAAGGGCCGGTGACTAGCCCAGTTCACGGGGTGCCGTCACTGTCCGAGGGACGCGCCGACTCAGAGATCCCCTCCTCTCCAGCATCGTCAGCCGCTTCTTCCATCTTCTCCCAAGACAATTCCTCGAATAGCACGGCATCGACCATTCCGTCTCCAGTTCCAAAGCATCATCACTTCAGACTATGATACTGAGAAAGCTGGTCGCCGCTGTGACATCGAGTGGGAGTATAAGGAGATGTTTCTTGACGGCAAGGACAGAATTAAAAAGGTGCGTCATGTATCTGAGACAGATGCTAACCCCCCCGCACCGAGAGGTGATCCTGTGACTTTGGGATTTCTGGCACCCCTTGGTGCCTTCCCTGTCATGCAGAGGAAGCAGAGAGTGGTACCCAGAAAGACCGCAGAGATTCAGGGCTGTGTACGTTACTATTCACGAATATGAGTGAGTGACAGAGGCTCACAGCTTGCATAGGGTTCCGTTAACGTTCCGAGTGCTCGCTACTTTTCAGTCATTGCGCCTGCCACCGTTTGTGGACCGTCTTGTACGGCTGGGAGGTCATTGAAGATTGGTGTGGATATGGTTCACTATGACACTCTCGCAAAGCATGTGGCGGAGGAAACATCCAGGGAAAGCCTCAAGGGAATGGTACTTGTTAGCAATGTCTATAGGGGCGACCAGCGCTCATATGATATATGGCTCAAATGGAAGGCCGGACTCCCCACAGAAAAGCATGTTCTGTGGGTGCTTTTGTGAAGACTTACTAAAAACAATTTCCGACACAAAAAAAAAGTACGCTTGATTTTTCTATATTCTTCCCGATTTTAATATTTTTTTTCCCAGTCACTTGACTATCTATCGTGGCAATATTTAGTATCGACTTTGTTATCATCGACATGGAAGCACATTCCACAACAAGGATTGTATCTCTTTCCCGTGTTTCGACTGACATTTCGGCTGCTCTCCCCCTGCCTTCCCCTCTCGATCCTGCAGATTCACATGGTCGCCGTTCGATGCGCCTCTTCCTGTATGGCGAGGAACTTGCCGGATACCCAGGGCCCGGGTGTTTAGGATCGTTTCCTAAGCGTGCACGGAAGAGGAGTGCCTCTCGACGGCGGGTGGTTGGTGTTTGCAGTCCTGATCGGGTCGGTAAGAGGAAAGCACTGGAATGGAACTTGATACATGGACGAGAGTTACGCCGGGACGACATGCCACATACAGGATTCGATCTCTTTTTCGTGTTCCAACTGACATTTTAGCTACTCTCTTCTTTACCTTCCCTTCTCGATCCTGCAGATTCACATGGTCGCCGTTCGATGCGCCTCTTCCTGTATGGCGAGGAACTTGCCGGATACCCAGGGCCCGGGTGTTTAGGATCGTTTCCTAAGATGCATGGAAGAGGAGTGCCTCTCGACGGCGGGTGGTTGGTTTTTGCAGTCCTGATTGGGTCGGTAAGAGGAGAACGGCTGGAGTGGAGGTGGGCGCATGGACAAGAGGTACGCTTCCAGTGGTTCCCGGACATCCTGACGACCAACAGCCAATGGATGTGCTCTTCCCCCTACGTCGTTCCGAGGTCGGCTCCATATTCTACATCGACCTCCCGCGACCACCCACGCCACGATTTTACCCCATGTTCATGCTCATATAACTACATTACATACGATTCAAGTTCCTCGCCCAGTCCGCTTTATTTCCTATCATTCCATTGCCTTCACGCGACATTCACATTCACAACTCCATATACCCATTACCTCGCTCATTTCCTTGCCGCCATACCATTACATTCCCTCGCCCCCCGCCCTCTCGACCACACCAGCACATTCCCCCACTTCCCTCACAAACCCAAGCTGTGGATATATTCCATGCGAGGTATGCATTTAGATATCTACACTCTCGAGGCTTTGCTCATTGAAGACCATTTTTCAGTTCTCACCTTCACAAAAAGCAAAAACCACTCAAAAAAAATTTTTCGATAAATATCAAGCCGAAAAAAAAAACTTTTTATCTCATTCTCTCTCTTTTGGGTTTCAACACATTCAGATTCTTCACTACCGGACATTTTCTCTAACCCCAAACAGATAATCAGAAAAAAGAAATATAAAATCTCAACACCAAAAAAAAAAACAAAAAAACACTTAACATCTTGATTTTAATATTTCGCCTCATTTTACAATGTCTGTTGACTCTCTTATTCTTGCTAGGCTCCTCTCGTTCACAATTTCAAATACCTACACTATGATTATAATTTAATTTGGACAATCTCTTTATTGGACACCTATTTTTACTTTTGACGCTCCTTGTTTTTTTTTTTTTTACAGATTCCTCTGGACAATCTCCTCCTCAACTCGCTCTTTTCTTCAAACACTCTACCCTCTCCGACTCATCGTCCAACTTCGTCATACTAGGACTGCTAGTGTGTCGTTATATTATCTTTATCCATTTCTCAGACTGCCTGGCCACCGCATTAGCGCTAATGTTGGGGGTTAGCCAGTCGTGTTGAGGGCCCTTTCGGACTACCTGAGTACCAAGCGCTGGCGTTAGTACTCAGATAATTCGGTAGGACCTTCAACACATTCTATATTATTCTTTGTATTTTTGCACTCTCGTGATGCATCTTTCTGACAAAGATAGTTCTTCAGGACGGCGATCGTATCTCCTCGCACGACACCTGTTTACTCTCGCTTACATGATACTCCTTGTTCCTGCACTCGCTCGTTTCTTCTGACCCTCTGGAAGATTCACTCGCTCGTGTGTCGATTATTTTTTATTTTTTATTTTATTCTTTTCTTGGACTGCCTAGCCCCTGCATTAGCGCTGATGTAGAGGTGAAGCAGTCGTGTTGGGGGCCCTTTCGGACTATCTGAGTGCCCATCAGCGCTGATGCAAGTAATCAGATAGTTCAGTAGGACCTTCAACACACTTTATACACCTTATATCTTTTTCATAGATGCCATTGATACGTTTTTGATGCAGTTGCTTTATAGAAGTGGCTACAACTTCAGTCTCCTGTATGCTGGCCCTGAGTCCCTCGTACGCACTTTCCTATATTTTTATTCTTATGATGACTACTACTTCACAGAAGGGGGGAGAGCTTAAGAAGAAGGCAAGTACAGATCCCACTATCTTTCATATCCTTCTCAGTTCTAACCACATTCACAAGGCATATTCTCACTCTCCTCATGCCTCTTCAAATCCTGGCAACCAGCCTTCTTTGGACACTCTGCCATACAACTTCTTCACTCGCCTCAGACTCCTGGTGTGTCCATTCCTTTTTCTTTTTTTTTTTTCTCGGACTGCCTAGCCCCTGCATTAGCGCTGATGTAGAGGTGAAGCAGTCGTGTTTGGGGCCCTTTCAGACTACCTGAGTACCCATCAGCGCTGATGTAAGTAATCAGATAGTTCGGTAGGACCTTCAACACACTTTATACACTTTATATATATATATATATTTCATAGATGCTCTTGATACCTTTCTGAAATTGTTCTACAGGACGTCAATCATATCACTTTGCATGACTACTCTCGAGTACACGACACTACCTTTTCCTGTACTCCCTCATTTCTTGGACACTTTATCATCTGGAACATTCCCTCGCTATCGACTCAGACTCCAGGTGTGTTGATTCTTATTTTTTTTATTTTCGTTTCAGCCCATTTCTCGGACTGCCCGCCCCCTGCATTAGCGCTGATGTTGGGGGTGAAGCAGTCGTGTTGGGGGCCCTTTCGGACTACCTGAGTGCCCATTAGCGCTAATGTTAGTACTCAGATAATCGGTAGGACCTCCAACATATTTATCTTTTTTTTTCCCTAGACGCTCTTGATATGTCTTTGACGCGATTGCTTTACAGAAGCAGCTATTTCTCATTTTCCTGAGTCCCCTCAAGGAAAACACATATATGTCTTTCATTTCTTATGTTTTCTCTCCTCAGTGATAACTGTTGTTTCCAGGAGGAGCAAGACACTTGAGAGAAAAACGGCAAGTACACGTCTCACTATCGTTCATGACTTTCGCAATTCTAATCACATTCACCAGGCTGACTCCTTTGCTCTCATTCTTGCCGACTGCTGAAAATTACGGATCCATCGGGAGGGATCAACATCTATATTCTCCCCGGCTGTACGAGAACCTGGCTTCTTTCACTCGCGATCTTATGTCAAGTTCCTGCAGCCACGTCTAGACCATTTGGTTGTCAAACTACAAGAATCTAATATCGATAGATTCTCGAATTGTTTGTAGCGAGTTTGGGGCAGGCAGAAACAGTAATCTGCAGCGGAGATTGACATCCCGCAAGTGATACTATTTCCCAGTCCCGATGAGGAAGTGGCAGCGATATACTTTGAGCGCAAGGAGAGAGATGGATGCGTACGTTGGTTCTTGGACATCCTCGATACCTAGCATTTTTATACCTGTCGCTTTGACCATCGCACCATCATTGTAAGTATCCTAAATTTTTTATCCAGAAATCGGTTTTCAACTGACTATCTATTGTGACGACAATCAGGGTTCAGTTTCGCTATTTTCACCGACGTGGAAATACAACCATATACGGAATTCGATTAATGTTCGTGTTCCAACTGACATCTCGGTGGCTCTCCTCCTGCCTTCTCCTCTCCACCCTACAGATTCCCATGGCTGTCATTCAATCTTGTCCTGTGTAGGGAGGAGCTCTTTCCGGATACTCAAGGCCCGGGGTGTTGAGGATCATCCCTAAGCGTACATGGAAGTGGAGTGGCCTGGACGGCTGTTTTCAGTCCTGGTTGAGTTGGTAAAAAGAGTGTGCTAGAGTAGAGATCGACGCAGCAGTGGTTTCCGGTCATCCTAACAATAATGGCCAATGGAGATACTCTCCTACCTACGTCATTGCCGAGGTCTGCTTCGTATCCCGCATCATCGTGCCTGCTGCTACCGACTTCATGAGTCCACTCGATTTCGATTTCGATAAATCTATTGTTTCCCGGTCATATCAGCCACTTCGACATCGCACGTTAATCGTCACGCCATTGTTGTCGGGCCTCTTCGGTTCAACGTTTCTTCTGTTACGCCTTCTCCTCTCAATGCTGCAGCTTGGCCCGCCCCTGGTTCCACGAGCCTCTTTCCCGTATGATTAGGGGTTTCCCGTATATCCCTATGGCCCGGGGGTGTTTAGGATGACTGTAATCGCAGGTGGGAGGGTGTGCTTCTCAAACGTCGCTGTGTAGTGTCGCAGTCTTCGTCGAGTCGGAAAATGGTAGTGGTAGGAACACAGGATATTAACAGAATATGGGGATTCTAGTGCTCCGCCATATTCGCCATTCCGACATCGTTATACCTATGATGTTACTCATCACTTCACAGTTGTCTCTTTTCCTAGACTTCTGCCGCCTCAATCCTGCAACCTTACACATCCTTGGATAAAGCCGCTGTTTCTCATATGAATAAGTACCTCCCGAATATCCCCAGGTCCGAGGATATCTAGTATGGTCCTCATCGTGCGTGGGCAGGTGTGCTTCTTGACCGTTGGTTTCAGTTTTTCACTCGGTTAGAAGACGGCAAGTGGTAGAATGTCGAGCTGGGGAAGGGAGTTGCCGTGAATGGATACCCCATTTTTCACCATTTCACCGTGACTAGAAGACCAATATTCACATATTCACGGATTTCATCCGACCACGCTTACGAATGCGTTTCTTCACCTTATCACATCGATTCAAACTGGCCCAGAGTGACTCAGTTTGTCTTCTGTAATAGCAGGGGCCTTCTAGCAGCAAGGCCGTCCTACTCTACACAAGCAGGAATTTATGGCCCTATTCAACAGTGGCAGACGTCCATTGACTCCAGGAGGAACCGGTGCCTGCTTATCTCTCTCCTCCTTCTAACGTGCGTCAAGTTTCCTTTCTGCTTTTCAACCACACCCAAATTTTTATTTACTTATTTCCTTTTCATGCAAAATTTTTCCCAAACATCACACCAGGCGCGCTCTCTCTGTTTTCACCGCTGATTCGATTTATACCTGGAAAATCATGAACCACGAGGAAAAATCCCTGCGTTGGATCTTCATGCCAGTAACAATCTGCCCTATGCATTTTACTCTTCGCCTCATGCACTGGACAATGTTCATTCTGACTCCTCCCTGAGCTAAGATCTGGATTTCTCTCTTCACCAACCTCTCACGCACTGGACCAATTCCTTTTTCTTTTTGTTTTTCTTTTTTATGCGAGGGACACGTTCATTCCTGCTCACTCTTTCTGGTCTCCCTGAGCTGGGCTCTCTTATTTGCTATTTTTTTTGGAAGACTGATATATTTATTCTCTGGGCGCATGTATTACAGCCATTATGTTTTTGTATCTTTATCTTTATGCTATTTCTACGCCTGTGACAACCTAGCCCACTCATCTCACGTTTCATCGGAGAACTTTCACCTACTGGACTATTATATTTTCTTTGGGGACATGTTCGCTCTAGCTTTCTGTTTATTCTAGGAACTTGTATTTTTCTCTGGGTTCTCTTGTTTACTGGAGGTTTTGGACGTCCTCGATCATTCGATCGAGTTCCTATTCCCAGGCCGTGATCTTTTAGGGAAAATCTTGTTTCGCGTATCTTGGCACTTGTGGTCTCGCTCGCTGGGCTGTCGTGTTTCCAGAACTTGATTATTATTATTATTTGTGTACGTCCTTCGTCTCGACTGACCTAATTGTTGCGCCACAGCTTGTTCGACTCGATGCCCATGGCAATTCATGTTGGGATTTATGTGAGTAAGCGGTGAATGCAGTAGGACCGCAGGTCGGAGGGACAGACGAAAGGGGTTATCGGCCCCGGTCATGCCCTGACAGAGACTGTATATATAAACGGACACATAGTTACAAGCACCTCAGTGAACTTCCCATTCACCGAGGTGTGTATCCTTCTCTCTACATAGACAAACTGAGCTTACTGTTCCATGGCTTGTCTGTACTTAGGTAAGCTAACAATATCTGCTCAGTGAACTCCCCATCCACTGAGCTTGTCTGTACTTAGATACTGCACTTAACTCCAACAGGTTATGGGCCCTGCAGAGCCTAGTATGTTTTCCTCAAACTCCAATTCATTCATTGTCCCCAAGCTCCACTGAGATGGCACAAACTGGGTTACCTGGAAGAGTCAAATATTAGCTATGCTGGCATTGACCAGTGGTGCTAAGTGGCACCTAGATGGGACCACTCAAATCCCTCCTCTGATCCCTACTTAACCTATGTGCTAAGGGACAAGGAAAAGGAGGTCTTGGATGTACTAGAAAAATGGTAAGATGAATACAATCAGGCCATGATCATAACCCAGGTATTTATCACAGTCCCTGATTGTGTCCTCATTGAGGTCTGGAACCTAAACACAGCAAAGGAGGTTTGGGAGGCTGTATGTGTGAGATATAAGGGAAAGGTACTTACTGTCAAAATCAACATGCAGCAATGAATGCATGAGCTCAAATGTGAGGATGAGTCAAATGTCCACATACACCTGGAGTCTCTCAATAAAAATACAGGAACAACTCACAGGGATGAATGCAGCACTCACCAATGATGACCTACTTGCCATCATCCTTAAATCACTTCCCAAGTAATACCACTCAAAGAGTGCCAACTGAAGGTAAGTGAGAAAACCCTCACAGTGGCAAAGGGCTGTTAAGTCTCGGTAAAGCTGATATTGTGGACGGGAGTCGGTCAAGTCCTGCAGACTGTTTGAGGTGGCTTGGCTTCAATGTGCTCTTACATTGCACCCTGCTCTTCCATGCATGCCACTAATTTACTAATTTAGACTGAGGAAAGACCCGGGAGGGTGCTGAGAGAGTGTTGGCCCAAGTAAGGGACTTTAGACTAAAGAAGGGGAGATGAGAGGAGGTAAACCAAGTTGATATTCAGAGTGAGGAACTATCTACATACATCTGCTACTTATATAGGTTAAGAAGCAAGATGTGGAACAGGGTGGCATAAGGAATGGAGAACAATAAGGTATAAAGGATCATGTGGAGGTATTGTCCACAGTGATCAAGAATAGAATAAGAAATGTAAGTGAGAATAGAATAATGAAATATGTCTGAGAATAGATTAATGAAATAGTAGATGAGAATAGAACAATAGAAAATGGCCAAAGATAAAACAATAGGGCTGCGACCGAATAATAGGTAAATAATGAATGGCCCAAAAGGAAGCAGGTAGGGGAATGTAACCTATATCTATCATACATGCTCACATCCATACCTACATTGTTGTCAAGTACACATGCCAGGTATTAGGTAACTCACCAGTGCTGACCGAATGATCAGTCTATTTCCACACACAAGTGACCAAGCCATATACATGTCACTTGGTACATCGGTCTCAGCTTAGCACATTCACCATCCACACTTCCCATCCCTATCCCTCATCCACTCTTTCCTTCTTCATTATCCATTAATCCCTACTCTGTTGATTCTTTATTTCTTGGCCTGTTTTATCTTGGGACATTTTTCTATTGTTTTACCCTCGGCCATAACCCTATTGTTTATATTTGGTCAATTTCTATTATCTTATTCTTGGCTACATTTCTATTATCTTATCTTCATTGTTCTATTCTCATTTACATTCCTTTATTCTATTCTTGATCATTGTAGACAATACTTCTACATGCTCTCTATTCCTTATTGTTCTCCATTCCTTCTGCCACCCTGTTCCACATCTTGCTTCTTAACCTATATAAGTAGCAAATGTATGTAGATAGTTTTGTACTCTGAATATCAACTAGGTTTATGCCTTCTTGTCTTCCCTCCTCCTGTCTGAAGTCCTTTACTTGGGCCAACACTCTTGGCACTTTCCTGGGTTTCCCTTCTGTTCCAAATTAGTGGCACACATCCAAAGTAGGGTGCTGTCAAGTCCACGTACCGAGACCCATCCGTCAGCAGTGCCGACTGAGCAACCGTCCTAGTTCCATGTCCAAGTGACCACGCCGCATGCACATCACTTGGTATGCCGGTCTCAGCTCGGTACATCCACCATCCACACGCCCTCCCCTCGGTCCGTCTCACCTCAGGACTTTCTGTCCTTGTACTATCCTTGGTTACCAGCCTTGTCTTATAGTCTGGCACCTCCTATTGTCCTATCCTTGGGCACGTCCTATTATTCTGTTCTTTATTGTTCTATCCCCGCTTTGCATTCCTTGTTCTAATTTTATTCGTTGTGGACAATAACTACATGCTCTGCATACCTTGTTGTCCCACATTCCTTATTCCACATGTCGCTTCTTAACCTATATAAGTAGGACATGCATGTACATATTCCCTCATTCTGGGTTTCGACTAGGCTTAGGCCCTTCTACCTTCTTCTCCTCTGTTAAGTCCTTGACTTGGGCCGGCATCCCCAGCATCCCCCCGAGTATCTGTCTGTTGCAAATACAGTGGCACGGATGGCAAGTAGGGTGCAACGCACGAGTACATTGAAGCCAACGCCACTACTCTTGGCCTGCAGGACTTGGCCATAGTCTGCCCAACCTTTCGCCAACACCCCTCGGCAGTACCGAAGTCCATCAGTAACCCGACGCTTGACAGGTACAATGCATGAGTACATTAAAGCCAAGCCACTTTGATTGGTCTACAGGACTTGGCCGATTCCCACCAGCATCATGAAGTTGGCATTATTGCAATAGTGCTTGGCCCACACATTGTCGGCAGTACCAGTGCCTAACAATTGCATCCATCCCCAAATTACCTTGCATACACAATGAATGTGTATTGCTGGCATGTCACAAATTCATTACCAATGGTACATATCACTGATCGTATGATTCACATGCTTCTGGGAAGGGACATGCACCTACAAGTTTAGCATATAATAAAACATATATTAGAATAATAAAAATACAATCAAATTTCCAAAAACATTTTCCCCTCCATTTTCCCTTGTCCTTCTCTAAAGTTAAGAAATATATAGTCTGTTAAAGTATAGAGACTGAAATACTATCTCAGTCTCTTGGAAAAGAGCTCATATTAGAAGTAGTTAGCTACCTGAAATACTATCTAAAGGAATAGTTAACAATTGTATGAAATATGAGAATAAACTTAAACTCATACCTCAGTCTCTTGGAAAAGAGCTGAGGTCACAGAGTCACACAACTGCAAAATACAATGGCAAATTCAAACTCCTATCAAAGGCAGATATCAGAGATAATAATGAATAGAACCCATACCCTCTCTCCAATACCATCAGGTCCTGGTTGCCAGGGATAAGGAGAAGAGATGTTTGGGCTGAATATCAAATCCTTAACACTCCCCCTCAGTCCAAATCATCGGTTCTATCTCCAATAGCTTGATGGGTCAGCTGATCTTCTAGCGATTGAAAAATGTAAGTGGTGGATGAATTTTGACACTACTGAAAGGCCATAGTGGTGTAGAAGGGTCAGAATAGGTAAGAAAGGTTGTGCAAGCACAGAGATAAAGGAGAGATATGTTCAGGCTGAATACCAAATTCTGAGCACTCCCCCTGAGTCCAAACCACCAGGTGTCCTTGCAAGTGATCCAATGAATTGTCCATATAATTGTCCATAGTAGTCATGCTCAGTTTAAAGTCATGGTGGACTTCGGTTCAGTTTAGAGTCATGATGGACTTCAATCCAGTTTAAAGTCATAGCGGACTCCAATCCAGTTTAAAGTCATAGCAGACTCCAGTTTATTTCATCAGTTTTTAGTCATGACAGACTCAGGTTCATTTCATCAGTTTATAGTCGTGACAGACTCAGGTCAAGTTCTTCAGTTTAAAGTCATGACAGACTCGAGTCAAGTTCGAGTTCTTCAGTTTATAGTCATGATGGACTCGATCTGACATTCAGGGCAACATCATATCTAAATCTCCCCCTCAAAGCGGAGGTCGGTCAGTTAGTCATGTTGTAGATGATTGCTAGTTGTCATAGTTGTGATGGACTTCACTGGATGATATTCAGTTTATAGTATTGACGGACTCATTCCAACCTTTTAGGATGACATCTCAACCTTTGGGGCAACATCATATCCAAACTCCCCCTTGAACCAGAGGTTGGTCAGTCATGTTGTAGATAATAGTCATCTGGATTCATGTCCTCATGATGCTCCTAAATGTCCGATATGCCGCAGCACCTCTCCATCTTCATCGGTTCCTATAACTGGGAGGGAACCCTCCCCAGCTCAAAAGAGCCCCCTTGCTGGTGCCAACTCTTCCCTTGGGGATTGCGATTGGGTGAGACAGTTCCATCTTCTGGTCACCTTTGACAAGGGTTGCCTCGAATTCTTCAGGAGAGAAATAATTGCTCTGCTTCTGCAATGAATTGGTGCGATTGTAGACAGCTAACAGGTATGCTTGGCTCTTCATCAAGTGGAAACTCTCAGCTGCCCAAATCTCCCTTATCATTGGAACGGTCCACAGGAGTGGCTGAGCTTCGGCCTCTTAAAATGTGCTGCTACTGATCATCGAGGAATTGTCGACAATCTTCAAGTTGGTTTGTGATCTCGGTAAAAGGGAAACCGAGGTGGATCAATGATTGGATCTTCCAGATTCTTGTCGCAATTTTGACATTCATCGTGAACAACAGATTGGGTCTCAAGGTGGCATTTCAGGCCTTTTCAAGAACTCTGGCCAGGACATATGTTATGAAGGTCTTGTAACCATATCGCTCATCGATTTGAGACTCTAGTAGAGAGGTCTGTAGCACAACTCACACCACCAGCCACTGGGGGTCTCGATGCCATGGAATAAGTCCTCCATTCCAAAGGACATGGTCGTTAATATGCTTTGTAATGTACACTGTTCTTGAAGCAATGCCATCGATATTGGAGGTCATGTTGGGTGCAAACTAGCATCTCACCCCTGAGAGGTCAACCTCAATATATTGTAATAATATA
>QLPI01000118.1:9586-36471 GCA_003314275.1 Chroogomphus rutilus
CTAAGGGAGAATTCCCTGTTCCCCAACAGAGACCAATATACTAGGTGACTTGTGAATATTTTGGCTTGATCACTTGTATGTGAAATGATATGGGAGAAATTTGGCTGTTACAACTGAGTGAACCAAGGGCTTGGTGAATTATACTTTGACAGTGAGCCTCAGTGTTATGGGAGCCACCTTGGTGTAACATAACATCCTTGGTGATGGTATTGGTACCTCAGACATGATTTAGGATGTGGTGGGAGTATAGGTAATATCTTAGAGGTCCAAGGTTCGGGGGGAGAAACCCAGAATATAACAAGATATGATCCTTGTGGTGCAGGTGTCAATAATTTCACTGTGATATAGAGTTGTTCAAAAAGTTGTTATGATTTGTTTGATATTATACAATGATCATGTGATATAGAGACATAATATATTACCAATTAGAGTAAAGTAGTCATTGTATGGAAGTCAGACAATATGGGTTTTTATATATCATGATATCAGCCAAAAAAACTGTTTCAATTATGACTGGATTAGAAAGTATGTATATCCTCTAAATATGACTCAATAAATATGGTTATCATAGGAATTCAAGCCATGATAAATTCCTATTTGCAATGAAGTTTTCATGATTTTACCTATGTTTTACAAGGCTATTATACTAATTGAAATCAGAAAAAAATTGAAACAGTTATTTGAGGCACTGTATGTTGTCAGGTGGCATACCTTAATTCACCCTATTTTTTGAGATACAGTATATCTTTCTATGGTAACAAAATCAGAGCCGGAATCCAAAACCACCTTATGTAAACAAACGAGTGTAAAAATATCATCAATTTATAGATTAAGCTGCGTGCTCCACCAGCAAGAATTCTCTTATCCATCGTATCCTATCGAATTTATTTCTACATCTGTCGCTTCCTGAACCACACCTCTTGATTCACATCAGGCATATTAGTTGGTCCATGACTTGTGTACCGTGGTGTATCAATCATCTTAAGGTCATAAGTCAACACAACGTGCGCAATTATGGCCTTGAGCTCATTGACAGCGAAGAATCGGCCGGGACTTGGTGAAAAATAATTGAATACATAGACAATAGACTCATTGAAGAGGCATACGACGCACCATGCATTCTTGCCATGTCCGAAAAGGAGATACTCATTGCTGGTGGATACCATTTGGTGCTTTGTTCCTTCGCCTTCTTCCTCTCGCATATTACTGAAACGAAAACCATTAAAAGTGTTCGCGTCGGGATACACTTGATCATCAAGGTTGAGTGGCTTCATCGCTGCAGCTACATAAGCTCCTTTAGGAAGGCGTGTCCCATCCGAAAATGCGAACTCTTTGAGAGCACGTCGGGACAAGGACACTTTCTCAAAGTTAGTTAAAAGCTGGACAGCGTTGGAGTGTCGTGTGGATGCTCACCAGAAATAAGTGGCTTCACCCTTTGCGATTCCTTCAAGAAGCTATCTAACTTGCGCATACGAGTCATAGCCACTTTCGTCCAACCATCTTCTGCAATCGCGGCTTCTACCTCCCGGCGAAGAGGTTCCATGTATTCGGGGCGAGAAGCAAGATCAAACAAAGCGCATGTCAGGGTCTTTCATGGCATGCGGGTTAATTTGGATTTGGACAAAGGCTTGGATAACACACAATAGACGTAGTGTGGATGGCCCCAAAGTTTAGCAGCAACAAACGGTAGGTGATACGTTCGGTGGTACGCTCCTCGGAGGGCGCCTCATCCAGAAGCCAAGAAATTAAATCATTCTGGCAGGGAATAATTATGGTTGGTCACATCCTTTAGGAAAGTATACTGACTGGTTTGTCTGGGTAATCCAAACCGAACTCTTTTATTTTTCGCAGCCGCTCCTCAATGATGGGCTTGAGGAGTTTCAGCGTTATTCCAAGAGATTGAGGAAGCTTTGTAAACAAGTGAGCTGCGAGCCTTGGAAATAGAGAAAAAGTCAGCAAGGAAAAGCATTTTAAATTTAAACCGTACATTTTGAGCATATCTGGAAATTTGCTTATGATTTGTTGCCCAGCATTCACATCGAGAGTGAATTGGACATTGAGATCGAGGTATTCGGGATCATGACCTTTTGAACAGGGAAGGTAGGGACAGGAAATTGTGGTCATTTGAAATATTAGAGTTTGGGAAACTAAACCCACATAGGGGAGTGCCCACAAAAATGCGATTAGAAGTGCGAGAGACGATATTCATCATGGTAGCAAATGCTGTCACCTTGGTCCAGTCTGACATACAAGACCGTAAATTAATCTCGGGACAAGTTTTCGAAATTTGAATTTAAAATTCAAAAAGTGTGGAAATGGGAAAACTGGATGAGATTTCATGTCGAATCAACGTACCTGTAGTGGGTGGAATCTTGTAATTGAATGCAAGCACTATTTCGTCAGTCAGCTCTGAGAAAAGAAGTGGGAGATTGCGAGTGAGCTGATTTTTAATAACAGAGTGTTGATAGTGGTTAGTGCCGATGTGCCTTTTCAATGTCCAATGGGCAGGGAAAAACTTTGAGAGTTGTAAGGGGAGTAAATCAGGAAAAGTATCAAGGACTCACATCCCGGACAGATTCTACAAACGATAGAACATCGTCCGGGGCGTTCCGGAGTTCATCGGTAAACTGGCAGCCCGAGACTATAACACGCCAAAATGCCTTCTCCGGGACACGGAATATACCATGTTTATACTAGAATCATATAAACTCATGTGGTATGAAAAAAAGAACAATATTGGCACTGACTTTAGAATAACCTTCCGTAACAAGATCCTTTTCACCTTTAGTAAACCTTTGCGCGTCGAGATAGGACGAAACCAAGCCAGTCCCTCCGACAGCTGGGATGTCATCCTAGGCATTGAATGTCTGAGTAAATCATTGGACAGGAAAAAGGTTAGAAAAAACGACATAGGGGTTTGTTGCTCGCGTAGTGAAATATATGATGAGAAGGGTGAGGCAAGCGACCCCAACCCAAGTGTAATTGAGCGCAGGGTCAAGATGATCCAGCAGTGTGACAGCGTGTGGAACCCCGGAGAAGGCAGCCGTACTTGGGGAGCTTGAGGTACTCATGGTCACAAGCCAAGAGGTAAACTGATCCTATTGAGCTTGCAAATCCATAGACGCCTTCAGAATCGCAGCTATACATGGCATGCGCGGCACTGCATGTGACAGTCCCCACAAATTCCTTACTCACATTGAGATATGCAAGAACTTACTCACAATGAGATATGCAAGAACTTACTCACAATGAGATATGCAAGAACTTACTCACAATGAGACATGCAGGAAAATGCAGGAAAATTTCGGGTAGCGGTAGGAATCCGCCAGATAGATTTCGGAGGCTCAAAGAAGACCCTTACTGCCAAGAGAGATGACCTGGTGCGTGGGATGAGATTTGAAAATTTACTGTGACTCTGTGGATGAAGAGGAAAAAGAATGTACTCGTTTCAAGTATCCTGGCGCATAAAATGGGCTCAGGAATTGCGGGTCAGTGTGCTTTGTAACAGAGTGTATCCACGCTTACTTGCTTGTGTCAGATAGAAATTGGACGTGGGTCAAAGGCACAAGAATAAATACAAAAGAAAAAGGGGGATAGAAATGGGCAAGTGTCAGGGAGGGTGTGACCAAAATGTAGAGGCTGAAAGCCTTTACGGTTATCGAGCATGAGTGAGAAGGATGCAAAGAGAAAAATTCATTGAGAGTATATATACTCTAAATACTGTTAACTGAGTGGGTAAAGTTCACCCTGGATAATTTGGCCATCATCTGAAAATTTTTGGTTGGGGTCTTTCTTGGACGGTGGCCTCTAGTTAATTAGATGGCTGGGGTGGAATTCATGGTTTGTGATTGCCAACAACAGTAGACACTTGACATGAGGAAACAAGCAGTCTAGAGACATACATGAGACAGAATTCAAAGAATTTGGGGGCACAAAGGGGAGCATTGAAAGTGGGTTGGGTTGAAGTTTTCTCACAGGTGGGGGAAATGTTGTAAGTTGAGAAGAGTCCAGAAAGGTCCAGGTCATATTGTTGAGTTAACGCGGGGTTATAGAGGTTGTAGATATACAGCAGCCAGCTAACTGAGATCTTCATGGCCTGTAGTCACCCCACATCTCTGTCATCCTCCACGCCACATCCCTATTCTTACTCCTCTGTCTCCTCTCCTCACTTCTCCCTCAGTCAATCAGTATATATGTAGGAATGATATGCAGTAGCTAAATACAGACAAGCTCAGTGAATAGGAAGTTCACTGAGTAGATATTATTAGTCTACCTAAATACAGACAAGCTACAAAAGGTTAAGTTTAGTCTGTCTATGTCATGAAAACCTGCACAGGTCAAGGGTTCAGGTGTCCCTGGGTTTGGGTGTAGGTCAACCCACAACCTGGGCCCAACCTGCAGTGTCAACTATGTACACATGCATATGACACACACCAGTCACACACACCACTGCACACACATTGTATGCCAAAAATTTTTAGTATGTTAATAATTATAGACTCTAATAACTATATATGATGCAGACAAAGTCCAACTCTGTCAGGCACTGGGAATGCCAATGATGCATGGGCTGAGCACTATTGCAATAGTGCTGACTTCACAATGCTGGCAGGAGGCAGCCAAGTCCCGCAGGCTGGTCAGAGTGGCTTGGCTTCAATGTACTTGTGCATTGCACCCTACTTTCCATGTGTGCCAATTGTTTGGAACAGATGAGATACTTGGGAGAGTGCCGAGAGTGTCAGCCCAAGTAAAGCACTTTAGACAGCAGAAGGGAGGTGTCAAGTACATGTATTGAGATTCTGATATTTTGGCAGTGCCAACCGAGCAGTCAGACTACATCCGCGTACAAGTGCCCACACTGCATGTAAGTCACTTGGTATGCCGGTCTCAGCTCGGCACATCCACCATCCACATTCCTTGTTCCCATCCCTCATCTACTATACACCATTCACTATCCATTAATCCTACCATGCCTACTCCTCATTCCTCAATCCACCTTACCTCGGGATTCCTGTCCTTGTTTTATCTTCGGCCACAACCATTGTTTTATAATCAGGCCCTCCTTATTGTCCTATCCTTGGCCACATTCCTATTATTCTATTTTCTATTGTCCTATCCCCCTTTACATTTCTTCATTCTAATTTTACTTGTTGTAGACAATACTCCCACATGCTCTGCATACCTTATTGTTCTACATTCCTTATTCCACATGTCGCTTGTTAAACTATATAAGTAGGGCATGCATGTACATACTTCCTCATTCTGGGTATCGACTAGGCTTAGGCCCCTTGTCTCCTCTTCCCTCTGTAAAGTCCTCTACTTGGGCTGGCACTTTGGCACCCCCCCAAGTACCTCCTCTGTCCCAAATTGGTGGCACACACAGCAAGTAGGGCACAACGCACGAGTAGGTTGAAGCCAACGCCACTACTCTTGGCCTGCAGGACTTGGCCATTGTTCACCCAACACCTTTCGGCAGTACTGAAGTCCATCAGTACCCGAAGCTTGACAATAATAGATTTGATGGCAGGGAAGGTCTAATAAGACTGATAACTGACACACAGAGCATGAGTACATTAAAGCCAAAGCCACTACTTCCAGCCTGCAGGACTTGGCCATTACCCATCCACATCCTTGGCATTACCAAAGTTTGACAGCTTGACAGGAGGGCAAGAAGGCCTAAACCTAGTTAATATTCAGAGTGAAGAACTATCTACATACATTTACTACTTATATAGGCTAAGAAGCGAGATGTGGAACAGGGTGGCATAAGGAATGGAGAACAAAGAACAATGAAAATAAGATAATAGAAATGTGGGCAGGAATAAGATAATAGAAATTGACCAAATATAAAACAATAGGGTCATGGCCGAGGATAAAACAATGATAAAATGTACCAAAGTAGAATGGGCTGAGAAATAAGGAATAAACAGGGTGGGGATTAATTGATAATGAGTGGGGAAGAATGGATGAGAGAGAGGGATGGGGAAGGTGGATGGTGAATGTGCTGAGCCAAGACCGATGTACCAAGGGGCATGTGTATGGCTTAGTCACTTGCACATGGAATTGGACTGATTATTCAGTCGGCACTGCTGAGTTACCAGGTGCTCAGTATGTGCACTTGACAAACTCCTTTAATCTGAATCACAATTCTTCCACACACTACTACTGTTGTCTGCAAGGGGGATGAGTGTTAAATCCACATGTTAGGCACTTATTGAACAGTTACTGAAAGGGTCTAAAGGTTTTTGAAGGATTCTGCAGGAGGCAGAAGGTTCCATAGATGAGGGGAGGTTGTTGGCCAAAGGGCTGGATTGTTGTAGGTGTCAAGTGCACGTACCAAAGCCCGGTAGTTTGGAACTGCTGACCAAGTACCCAGCCGGTGACCAAGCAACATACTTAATACACCATCCCCAGTTTGGCACATCCCTCGTCCCCATTCCTCATCCCCATTCCTTATCCACCTTATCCTACTCACTAACCCAATAATCCTACCCATTCCACTCCTTGTCCCCGACCCATCTTACCTCGGGACACCTTATCCTTGTCTTAACTTCAGCTATGACCCCCTTGTTTTATAATTGGCCACTCCCTATTGTCCTATCCTTGGCCACGTTCTTATTATTCTATTTTCATTGTCCCATCCCTGTTTACATTTCCTTCATTCTAATTATACTCGTTGTGGACAATACCCACATGCCCTGCATACCTTATTGTTTCACATTCCTTATTCCACATGTCACTTCTTAACCTATATAAGTAGGACATAAATGTACATATCTCCTCATTCTGGGTATCAACTAGGCTTAGGCCCTTCTACCTTCTTCCCCTCTGTTAAGTCCTTGACTTAGGCCGGGATCATCAGCATCCTCCCGAGTATCTGTCTGTTGCAAATTGGTGGCACACATGGCAAGTAGGGTGCAATGCACAAGTACATTGAAGCCAATGCTACTACTCTTGGCCTGCAGGACTTGGCCATTGTCCGCCTGACCCTTTTGGCAGTCCTGAAGTCCATCAGTACCCAAAGCTTGACAGTAGGATGGAAAGGATGGAAGGCAGATGATCAAGTGCTGAGACTTAGACTGTTGGTGGGCTTGCAACAAAGACTAGGGAAACTAGTCATTCGATGCATTCTTGGTCAAAGGGACTTCGCTCTAACTTATGTGTTGTACCCTCCTCGATTGTCTGTCCCTAATTTCAGAATGCTAGAAACCTATAAAGGATACTAAGTCCGAATTATGCATGCAAATAAGTTGGAAAACTAGGATGCAAATTGCATACTAGTGAAGAGTCCAGTCAACTGGAGGTGTTTAATCAGTTACTTCCAGAAGGGTTCTGGAGGTTTCTGAAGGATTCCATGAAGGGGGTTGAGGTTCTGAGGACAAAGGGGGTTGAGGTTCTGGGGACAAAGGGGGTCGAGGTTCTGTGGACAAAGGGGGTCAGGGTCAGATTCATGGATGGAAGGACAGAAGTAGATGGGAAGTACCAGGAACTCAGGGTTGGTCAGTATGATGTAGACATGGCTAGTCGTTCAAGTATTCAAAGTCAAAGGGACTTGGCTTCAACTTTTGTGCTGTGTCCTCCTCGATTGTCTGTCCCTAATTTCAGAAAGTTGGAAAGTTTACCAGAACTGAATTGGAACTTAGGACACAGATTAAGTCAATATTTGTACTGGTGAATAGTCCAGTCTACTGGGTGGTTATATACATGTAACTACTCCTTGTACTATCTATTGCCAACTAAAAGACAAGGGGAAGGAAGGAGTACAAGGGGCCTATAGAAAATGAGACAAGGGGGTGAGGTATATGACAAAGTAATAAGGGGAGGAAAAGGAAAGAAAAGGGGTGATCCTGCACATTGCTTATCGAAAGAGTGGAATCTTAGTCATGGACTCATGGGGGCTCAGGATTATAGGACTTTGGAATGTTGTAACAGGATCACGGAAAGGTGATTGCTCCAGAATTTACAGTTGGAAAAATCCTGGAAAGGGTGTGGGCGGTTGTGGGGACTAAAATGGGTTCGTTGGGGGCATGGGCCATAACAGGAGATTTATATACATGTACTCTACCTTGTATTTTCTGCTGTCTTGTCTAAAGACAAGGGGAGAGAAGAATACACGGGGCTAATAGAAAGCAAAAGAACAAGGGAAGTAAGGTATGCAGGAAACCCTGAGGCACCTACCATGAAAGTGGGATTGTAGAACTGCAGGAATTGCAGAACTTTAGAATGTAGAACTTTGGATCATAGAACTTTGGATCATGTAATGGAATTGTGGATAGGTGAGAAAAGGATCATTGTCAATATTAGTGACCAGAAAGTCCTCATAGACAGTAGGAACAGTTTCATGGCTGAGTTATATCAATCAGGGGAATAGACCATAACAATAAGGAGGTTTAGAAATCACAAATGATGAAGCACCAATGAGAGATTCTACATGTGGAGTGTAGGACACTACAGATGTCCATCCTCAGGTCAAGGGTGAAGGTCCAAATGAAGATCATACAGCTGCTGACACTATGCATGTTTGGGGGAGATCTGCCAGTTTTCCCAAGCTTGGGGTTGAGTTCTGGGATGTGGTGAAAGCAGTAAGAACAGGTATCAGAGTTTATGTATCAATCTGCCAATGGAGTTGAATGCTTAGAGATGTGTGCTTAGTATTCTTGAAAGGACTGACTGTGTGCATTTGTTCACTTGCATCTAGGTTCCTGATCAACTAGTTGTGTGTCAATACCATAAAGCTGAGATAGCTGCCAGGCATATTAATGCCACAATACTCAGATCACAGGTTACACACCTCTTTCACAAAATATTGTCAATTTTCAGGCATGTATGTCAAGACCTGTATCTTGTTTTCAGACACTACAAATCTGCATGAATAGTATCTGTAAAAATTGTAGTAATGCTGTGGGTGAAGTATGGACACATTCAAGGTTTTCTCAACCAAAGCAATAAACTTGGCATTTGGGTTTTCTATCAGTTGAAAGTTGAGAGAAATGGTACTTCTATTGTATGTAAATTTTCTGATTTTTATTATATTTTTATCTTGTGTATGTGGCCTGGTAACTGCATGTAGGGAATTGCATGGGTCACCTACAGGTCAAATGTGGGTGACCTGAACCCATCAACTCATGGGTTGACAGGTGTCAGGTGCACACCACACCTGTACACATGTGGCACATGCGCATTATCACATATGTCCTGTTTGTGGCAGCACATATGGGTACATAGCATATATCCTGTTCATGGCAGTACATGTGCATACATTGCATGCATTGTACTTGTGGTGTCATGTGCATATACATTGCATACATTGTGTTTGTGGCAGTGCATGCATATACATTGTGTACGTTGCATTTGTGGTAGCATGTGAGCATATGTCGCATATGTTGTATTTGTGGCAATGTAGGGGAATAGGGAATTCTCCACTAGATATGAAGGGCCACTGGATTAGGATCAGTATATTGGATTCCAAACCTCTCTCACTCAGAAAACTATCGAACAAACCAGTCTTGAATTGACTACCAAAAAAAATAATAACTTTTGGCTGGCCATATAAGAGTAAATTACTCAGGGTAATTAACTCTTACATAACAAAACCCTCAAGTCCAAGGAAAATCCTCAAAACATATCTTTTTCATCTATTCCTATTTGGACCCACAAGGAACCATAATTGGGTGTCAATTACTTAATACATGGAAAATGGCACCAAATTCCTGGGTCAAGTTCTCAGACCAAATTGTACAACAAATTCCTGGGCTTATATAATAGATATTACATAAAGGTCATCCCATAAGCATGGCTCAATTACTAATAATATTTTGTGACTTGACAAGTCACAAGACTACAAACCATGAGAATATTTCTTTTCTTTTTATTATTAGTGACTACAAGGGTGACACTGTGACTTCTAGAGGATTCCAGGACCTTCCATCCCTTTCCGTAACACTCCACTAATTTCTAGAAGGTCTTGCCTTATTAGGGAGTTACATAATCAGCTTAGAATTAGTATATATAGAGACTAGTTCTGTAGCATAAAAGTAACTTAACAATCAATCTTACTATCACCAATAATCTATCAGATTATCTAGTACATCAAGTACCCTTAGGTGCATTGATCCAAAGGTCAGTGCCACCCATTCTGGTATGTTGGTCCAAAGGCCAGTGCTACTTTCTCATAGGTATGTTGATCCAAAGGTCAGTGCTTAGTAAAAGGTTTCTCGGTTAAAACATAAAAGGTATGCAAAAACATAGTAAAAGAACTAAATCAGATTTATAGAATATCCATGGAAATAATCCTAGGTAAGGGTAGAATAATAGTTCACAAACATAAACTATTATTCCTACACATAATTAGAAAGGCACCTGCCAAGGCCCCCTCTAAACAATTCTTTTTGGACATCAACCCCGACAGGCAACCACTTGCCATTGTCTTGTTGGAGAACTTGATTAGGCTTTCTTCAGACCAAAGTTTGGTCACAGTTCTCAGGTTACCTCATTTACAGTTCTAAAACAGGCAGCATATGCGCATACATTGCATACATCATGTTTGTAGTGGTGTATGTACATATGTCGTGTTCATGGCAGTGCATGGACATACATCATATTTGTGGTGTCACATGCATATAAGACAAGTATCCTGGTAATTTTGGGTGTTTAATAAGGTGATTGAGATAGATGTAGGCTCAAAGCTTTGATTGCATCAAAGGTATTGATCGATTGAGACATAAATCAGACTGGAACTGTATTATGACTTTTAGTTAACTACTTCTTTTATACAAAATTCATGTACTGCAGGAAAGTCAGGGTTGTCCTAATGTGGTGACAATGTTTGAATGTGTATGCAGGGCCACTGCCCTATTGTCTGATGATACCTCTATATCAACAGTTGCTTGTCTATCTGAGTCATGTTACATGTGAGAACTCCATCAATGGTGAGTGCCTATTCCTTAAACCCTATTCTGTTGGAAAATGTCAAGCTTCGGGTACTGATGGACTTCGGTAGTGCTGAGGGGCACTGTCGAAGGATCGAGTAGACTATGACCAAGTCTTGCAGGCCAAGAGTAGTGGCGTTGGCTTCAACGTACTCATGCGTTGCGCCCTACTTGCCATGCGTGCCACCGATTTGTAGCAGACAGGTACTCGGGAGGATACTGGTGATGCCGGCCTGAGTCGAGAACTTTAACAGAGAGGAAGAAGGTAGGAGGGCCTAAGCCTAGTGGATACCCAGAATGAGGAAATATGTACATACATGCCCTACTTATATAGGTTAAGAAGTGACATGTGGAATAAGGAATGTGAGACAACAAGGTATGCAGAGCATGTGGTTATTGTCCACAACGAATAAAATTAGAATGAAGGAATGCAAACGGGCATAGATGTCAAGCCCACAATACCATGCTCTGATTTACTTGGCAGTACCAACCAACCAACCCTTACCCATATCATCCCTCACCAGTGTGTGGCCTCAGCTCGGTACATTCGGTTCATCATTTGGTTCATTACCTCTATCCCACCCTCCTATTCTTTATCATTCTTTTATTCCCTGTCCATTCCCTTGCCTGTTTACCCTCAGGACACTCACTATTTGTTGTTCACTCGGCAGTGGCCCTATTGTTTTATGTTCAGCCACTCCCATTGTTCTATTTTCACTCACTCTTTTGTTCTCGATCACATTTCATTGTTCTATTATCACCTACATTCCTTTGTTCTATTCTTGATCATTGTAGACAATACCTCCACATGATTCTTCATACCTTATTGTTCTCCATTCCTTGTGCCACTCTGCTCCACATCTCACTTATTAACCTATATAAGTAGCCAATGTATGTAGATGGTTCTTTATTCTGGAAATCAACTAGGTTTATGCCTTCTTGTCCTCCCTCCTCCTGTCTAAAGTCCTTTACCTGGGCCGACACTCTCGGCACCCTCCCGGGTATCACTTCTGTCCCAAATCAGTGGCATGCATGGAAAGTAGGGCGCAATGCATGAGTACGTTGAAGCCATGCCACTATTCTCAGCCTGCAGGACTTGGCCACTCCTCGGCATTCCCAGACCCTGACAATAGAACAATAAAGGATAGGATAATAGAAACGTGGCTGAGGGTAGAACAACAGGAAGTGCCTGATTATAAAATAAGGGCTGTAACTGAGGATAACACAAGGGCAGGAAGTCCCGAGGTGAGGTAGACCGAAGGGTGAGGTCAAGGAGTGTGGATGGTGGATGTACCAAGCCGAGGCCGGTGTACCAAGTGTTATGCATGCGGTGTGGGCACTTGGTCATGGATATAGAATAGTTGCTCGGTCGGCATTGCCGAGTGGATGGTTCTCGGTACATGTACTTGACAGAAAACCTCTCTGTCTTCATCATCTCCTACTTGATGTCTCCATATATATATATGTTCCGATATCACTGTTTGTCAGTCTTTATTGCATGAGTCTTTTCTCCTATGAATTATGTCCCCATTCTAACCCCCTCTTATCTGTTTCCTCTGTCCTCTATGTATTGTCCTGTTCCTACAGCTCCTTTGCTCCTCTGGTCATTTGAGTGCCTACTGGATAACACTGTGTTGTTTATTTTTCTGATACCATAACTATTGGTAAGTAATGTTGTTTCTTCATCTATAAATCTTTATTAATCATAGTTCAATTGTCCCTTGTGTTTATCCCTATTTCTCCCCCATTTTACCCACATATATCTGTCAAGTATACGATACCAAGCCCTGGTTCACTCAGTAGTGCCGACTGACCAACCCCTACTGTTCAATCTCACACACCAGCGACAAGTCACTCTTCGCTAGTATATGGTCTCAGCTCGGTACATTTGGTTCATCATCTTTTTTCACTCCCTTCACCCCATCCCCTCTATTCTTGTTATTCTTCCATCCCCCATCCTTGTCCTTACCCACTTCCCCTCAGGACATTTGCTATTTATAGATTATTCGGTCACAGCCCTATTGTTTTATATTTGGCCACTTTCTATTGTTCTACTTTCACTCACACCCCTACTCTTTTATTCTTGGTCATGTTTCATTGTTCTTTTCTTCATGTCTTATGCAACCCTTATTCCACATCTCACCTCTTAACCTATATAAGTAGCACAATGTATGTAGATAGTTCTTCACTCTGAATATCAACTAGGCTTACACCTTCTTGCCTTCCCTTCTTCTGTCTGAAGTCCTTTACTTGGGCTGTCACTCTCGGCACTCTCCTAGGTATCCCCTCTGTTCCAAATTAGTGGCATGCATGGAAAGTAGGGCACAATGCATGAGTATAATGAAGCCAAGTCACTCTGATCAGTCTACAGGACTTGACTGATTCCTGCCAGCATGATGAAGTCAGCATTTTTATAATAGTGCTTGGCCCATGCATCATTGGCAGTACCGGTGCCTGACAATATCCTCCTCTGGTCCCCTTTCCTTGCTTCACCTCCATCTCCCCATCTCCTTTCCCTGCTCCTTCTGCCCCTTGTCACAACATTTACAAAAGATACTAGTGCTTCTGAGAAAACAACATTGGTCTTTTCATGTCCAAGATTCCTAGTGCTTCTGCTAGTCAGGTGTTGCACTGTGTGATCCCACATTCATCTTGACAATTCAATTGGGGCATAAGCTTATTCTGCTGGTATCATATCAACCACATATGTTAGGCTGTTTGAAACATCCACAAGGACATGTAATTTTGATCATGAAGCTGCAAGGTTCTACTAATGACAAGCTGATGGTACATGACATGGCAGAGAGCAAGGGTGATGGATAGGTACACTATTGTCAAAGGGTAAGGCCAAGATCATAAGCCACTAAACACAAGCCAACACATACTCTAACTTTCTAGGTTTTCCACAGATTGAAGCACAATCACCACAGTCACTACTATGGCAAAGCTTTTGGCATTGATAAAACCCACAACCAAGGAGTTAATATGCACCAGGGGCAGGCAAATGCATATAACACACACTAGTCACATGCACATGCATATAACACATACCTGCTGTATGTGTACATGTATGACATGCACACATATATGTATAACATGCACCTGACACCCATCAACCCATTGGAAAAAACCAATGGGTCAATGGGTTGGGGTTCCCATGGGTTTGGGTGCAGGTCACCAAAACTTAACCCATGGGTGACATGTGCCATTTCCTATATGCACCTCAGTGAATGGGAAGTTCACTGAGGTACTTGTAACTACATGTCGAGTTTATATATATACAGCCTTGGTCATGCATGACCGAGGCTATTAGTACCTTCAGATACCCAGTGTTGCTGTATTCACTGCTTACTCATATCCCTCCCAACAATATCCACCATACACATGGTATCTATTATAGGGATTATGGCAACTTGTACAGTAGTTTAGAGAAGTTGTTTGACAATCCTAAATATTTTATCTCCTCAGTGTGGTCAATCACTGAGATTTATTTGGAAATTCTACCTAAATATTTTATCTTACAAAGAAAAAAGGAAGAGAGTTAGCCGTGAGGCTCTGTAGATAATACTATATAACTCACCTCCTCAGTGTGGTCAATCACTGAGGAGGGAAGTATGCGCGGGCGATGTTTCACCCGCATATACCCTACAACCGGCTCTTAACCCTATCGAAGGTTTGAGCCAGGTTACCGGTCCCTTCCCAGGGAGCCGGCCATGCGCGTCGTGCAGTGCGTGTGTAGGCGCGCGTAAGTACAAATGAAAATAAAGAGTAACTCCCTCAATACTGAGGGTAAAAATACAAAATAATAATCAGAAATTTCAGAATGTAAAAGCGCACTGGATGACATAAAAATCGATACAAAAACACAATATATTGAGGTTGGCCTCTCAGGGGTGAAATGCAAGTTAGCACCCTATATCTATACCACATGCACATCAAATCTACATCACACACACATTGTATCTACACCAAATGTGCATCATATCTACATCCCACATGCATTGTATCTACACCACATCCACATTGCATCTGCATGACATGAACATCATTATTATTGAGGATATAACTAGAAGTATAGGACAAGTTATTTGACTAGTGGTATAGAGAGTAGTTATTGGATTAATTTTTAGAATGATTCTTGTTATTGTAACTAATACTACAAAGAACTTATACTACATCTACATAGAAGTTAGGGACAATTGTAAATGATAGATGTGTTACTATACTACTACAAATGTGCATACTGCAGGTGGTTGGTGATTTGGTATGCCCCCAGTAACTTGACATGCAGATGTATGTCGCATGCATGTGAATTGAGGTCACAAGTTGTTAGGGGGTTAGATATATGGATGTTGGCATAGTATAGAGAGGGAAAAATGACCTGTAGAGAAAAATGTAAATACTCTAATATTCTTAACAGTTATCAGGTCACATGCACATCATTATTGATGCATCAATACCAATGTGTCTGTGTGCACAGAGTCACACAGTATAGCCTATACTCCATAGATTTAGTATATAATGAGCCAAGCATTATAATAATTAATTGATCCATTTCCAAAACATATCCCTTCATATCTCCTTTGTCTTCTCTTAGAATCAAGTAATTATAATCAAATAAGTTCTACAATAGATAGGTATGGAGTTAGAGGGGCTTGGCTTCAACCCATATGTTACACTGTCTCAGATAACCCTGTCCCTAATTTTGGACAGCAAATTATAGAGGGGGTCAGAGTACAAGGAGGAAATTAAGTTGATGTTTAAACTGGAGTAATTATAAGGATTATAGAGGTATAAATACATGTAGAGCCTTTTTTACTAAGAATAAAGTGAGTGGCAAGGAGACAAGGACAAGGGGAAATAAGAGCATAATTAATAGGAGGTTACACAGAGGACAAGGATGATTTTGGGAGAACTAGAGGCCTGTCAGGGCATTTTTCGTATCTATAATTTCTGGTAGTCTACTAGGAAGTTACAAGGCAGAAATATGAATTAATATCACTTGTTGTCATAAGGGTTGCATACCTGGACCTACTAAGCTGGGATGTATCACCTGTGAAGGGAGAAACAAAAGAAACTATACCTTGAACCAAAAAAAGATGTATTAAATTATAACAAATGAGCTTCAACAGCTGTACAGAACACAAGACACACAGTATGGATCCCACTTAGATCATATGATCACAAGAGATCAAATGAACAGGGAACTCCTGTCAACCCAGATATCAAGGACATCATTCTATATACACAAGGATATATTTCTGTTAGGTAGTTGAAATGGGATATATTCATTATGTCCTAACTGAAAATCTCCCAATATGACAACAATGGCAAGGTTTGTAATAGGTTATGGCTTCAACTTGTGTGTTACACCCACTGGGCCTCACTGAACCCTGATTTCATATAAATAGAGGATGTAATGATAAGATGGAAATGAGGATGGAAGTGAACAGGGGAATCTTAGTCGATATTCTGACTGAAGAATAGACTACTTAATGTACAAAATCTTACAATACTTTCTTATCTATGAAGAGTTGACTAGATTCCGATATTAGACAAGAAAGGTAAAGATTGAATATGCAAGACAGAATGCTAATGTCCCAATACTGATTTCTCTAAGAAAGGAGGGAAATGTTCAGTACACAACACCAAGCTTTGGCTCACTCGGTCATACCAGCCAAATGATCTCTACTGTTTAATCTCACATACAAGTGATAAGTCATTCTTTACTAGGATGTGGTATTGGCTCAGTATATTCAGTTTATCATCTCAGTTCATTCCCCTTCTTCCCATCCCTTCTATCCTTACTTACTATTTTATGCATCTTGTTTCTATCATTTTCAATTATGTTCTATTGTTCTATTTGTGTTTATTGTGGACAATGGTTCCACATGCTTTCCATACCTTATGTCAGGCTTCGGGAATGCCGAAAGGTCGGACCAGATAATGGCCAAGTCCTGCAGGCCAGAAGTAGTGGTATGGCTTCAACGTGCTCGTACATTGCACCCTACTTCCCATGCATGCCACTGATTTGGGACAGAAGTGATACCAGGGAGGGTGCCGAGAGTATCGGCCCAGTTAAAGGACTTTAGACAGGAGAAGGGGGGACAAGAAGGTGTAAACCTAGTTAATTTCCAGAACAAAGAACCATCTACATACATTGGCTACTTATATAGGTTAATAAGTGAGATGTGAAACAGAGTGGCACAAGGAATGGAGAACAATAAGGTATGAAGAATCATGTGGAGGTATTGTCCACAATGATCAAGAATAGAACAAGGAATGTGGGTGAGAATAGAACAATGAAGTATGACCGAGAACAAAAGAGTGAGTGAGAATAGAACATGTCAAGTCCATGTACCGAGACCCATCCGCCGGCAGTGCCGACCGAGCAATCATCCTATACCCACGACCAAGTGCCCGCATTGCCTATATAACACTTGGTGCGCCGGTCCTGGCTCGGCACATCTGCCATCCGCACTCCTCGGTCCATTTCACCTTGGGACTTCCTGTCCTTGTATTATCCTCGGACACGACCCCATTGTTTTATACTCGGCCACTCCCTATTGTCCCATTTTGAGTCACGATCCTATTATCTTGCCTTTTATTGTTCTATCCCCACTTTGCATTCCTTGTTCTAATTTTGTTCGTTGTGGACAATGACCACATGCCCTGCATATCTTGTTGTCCCACATTCCTTATTCCACATGTCGCTTCTTAACCTATATAAGTAGGACATGGATGTACATACTTCCTCATTCTGGGTATCGACTAGGCTTAGGCCCTTCTACCTTCTTCTCCTCTGTTAAGTCCTCGACTCGGGCCGGCATCCTCAGCATCCCCCCGAGTATCTGTCTGTTGCAAATACAGTGGCACGCATGGCAAGTAGGGTGCAACACACGAGTACGTTGAAGCCAACACCACTACTCTTGGCCTGCAGGACTTGGCCATAGTCCACCCGACCTTTCGACAACACCCCTCGGCAGTACCAAAGTCCATCAGTACCCGACGCTTGACAGAACAATAGAGAGTGGCTGAACATAAAACAATAGGGCCACTGCCAAGTGACAATGAATAGTGAGTGTCCCAAGGGTAAATGGGCAAGGGGAAGGACAGGTAATAAAAGAATAATAAAGAATAAGAGGGTTGGATAGGGATAATGAACCAAATGATGAACCGAATGTACCGAGCCGAGGCCACACACTGGTGAGGGATGATATGGGTAAGGGTTAGTTGGTTGGTACTGCCGAGTAAATCAGAGCATGGTATTGTGGGCTTGACACCTTATCCTTTTGTATACCTTATGCTACCCTCTTCCACATCTTCCACCTCCAGTGCTTAGACTATATAATAGCATATGGATGTACATGCTTCTTCATTCTGAATATCAACTTTGCAACCCCCACACCCCTCTTTCCTAAGTCTTCACTCAGGCCAAAACCCTCAACATCCTCCTGAGTTAGTCTTCTCTCTGAAGTCAATAGCTACACAGAAGTAGGGCACATTGCATGAGTATGTTGAAGCCAGCTGCACCCACTTGCTCTATTAGACTTGGCTGATACCCCACCAGCATCATGAAGTTGGTACTTTTACATTAGTACTTGGCCCATGCATCCTCAGCACTTCAGTGCTTAACAGGAATGACAAGTCATTCTGTTGCCTAGTGGAGCTCCCCTATAAGGAATGTTGCAACAGAGTATATGACAGAAATAGAAACAATAGAATGGAATTGCAAAAAAGGAAAGTAGAGCTAAACATAAAAGGAAATATAAAGGAGATATAATGGCAAAGTGAACAATACAAATACTGAAAATAAATATATGAGTATGTGGAGGATGAAAGTAATAAATGGAGCAAATTGAATATTGGATGTGATGCCGAGACAGAATAGGCTGAATACATGAGGTGTGCTGGATCAAATGTCTTTTGGAGCATGGCTTGAATGCCAAAATAGGCTGAGTGAGGGTGAATAAGGCTGGACTTAATAGTAGGGGATAACAGCATAGTAGATCCTAATAATTTCCAATTGCATATATCTTGTTTATATTTATATATGGGAAAATGGCTGAGGGTTGAGGGCTGGTCCCTATTTGATCAGAAAGGAGGACCCAATGTCAGGTGATGACTTTTTTCAGACCCTAAACTGATCCCAAACTGATTCACACAAGTGGAAGCATTCTGAACTGAGAGACACACTTGGGACTCCCTTAACCTGATCCTCAAGGTCCTAAGGTAAGATGCATAGACCATAGAAAAAGAGTAGGGGAGTAAGGACAGAGGTGGACTAAGCTGAGGAAGGTACTGAGGGTGACATATTAGAGCAAAGGCAAGGTAGCTTGGTCCTGAGGACATAGGCAGGACCAAGCATGTTAGGGATTAGAGAGTTCTCTCATAGATTTATAGATGTCTTCTGAACTGGATCAGCATATAAGATCCAAACCTCTCCTCTCAAGAAAAACCATCAAAAATCATTCTTACTTTGTGTTAGGGGATAGCCTCCTGTCCACCCATGTTTATTCTTTCCAATGCTTATTCTTTTCCCTGTATATCATTTATTTTCTATCTCCCTTCCTCTATTAATGCTTTAGTTAATCTTTCTTTATCTTTGTTTCACTGACTATGACATGAGTAAGTCATGTCACAGTCACTAGCCATATAGTTGGCTGCTTAGGTAAGGGATCCTCACCTCATTCTCTTTTGGATTCCCTTACCAGGTATGCCTTGATATTGTACTTTGTCTGTTACTTTTATATATATTCACTTTTGGATCCCCTTACCAGTGTCTGATTGGCTTCTGTAGGTAGGCTCTGGGTTAGAGTCCCTGAGTCAGGCCTAAGGAGAAGGCCAGGGCTGGGTAGTGTCCTGCTGGTTCTAGCCTCTAACAGTTGCCCAGGATCAGTACCCAAGTGAGTTGCCCTTACACTTTGACTATCAAAAATATCATAATGTTTTGGCTGGTATCAAGTACACGTACCGAGTATCGGGTACCTCAGTAGTGCTGACCAGATGATCAGTCTAATTCCACACACAAGTGACCACACTGTATACAAGTCACTTGTTACGTCAGTCTTGGCTTGGCACATTCACCATCCACATTCCCCATTCCTATCGCTCGTCCACTCTTCCCCCTTTATTATCCATTAATCTCCACTCTGTTTATTCTTTATTTATTGGCCTGGGACATTTATTCATTGTTTTATCCTTGGCCACAACTCTATTGTTTTATATTTGGTCATTTTTGATTATCTTATTCCTGGCCACACTTCTATTATCTTATCTTCATGAGCCATCCCCTGCCCTCCAGGAAGAAGCAGTCAGCCAGCCCAGCAAAGCCCAGCCAAAGCCCTGCCAAGGCCCCAGCAGAGCCTAGCTGAGGCCCAGCCAAAGCCCCAGCTGAGACTTGAGGCCTAAGCAGAGCCCAGCCAAAACTTCAATTTTCCAATCCTATCTTCAACACATCTCTATCTATTAATATCTATGAATTGTCCTTGAGTAACACTTCTCTATACACAATATTACTTGTCTTCCTTCCCTCCAGTAACAAAATATGTACTCTTCCCCAATTTGTACCCCTTGATACCCCTACATAAAATTGTCCATGTGAAAACACAGGGTACTGTAAGTCTATTCCCACTGTTCCCAGAGATTATCCTTGTGACTTGTTTATTGTCATGGAAAATGCAAGCCTCACAGGAAATTGTTGCCTGTGTAATTCAAATGGCAATTGTTTTTCACTTGTTAAAACTGTAATTCTGAGGATATTTCAGCCAGATTGTTCTTGGATTTATTGCCATCAGTGTAACAATTTGCTGAGCTTGTGTAAGCCATTGACTGCCTAAAGTCAAGCTGGGTGGTGATGGCAATGGCATGGTGGCAAAGGCCATGACGGCGATGGCACAATGGCAAAGGCTGTGATGGCAAAGGCCACAATGGCAAAAGCTGTGATGGCAAAGGCCATGATGGCAATAGCACAATGGCAATGGTGATGGCACGATGGCAATGATGATGGCACAACCGCAAAGGTGGTGATGGCACTAACAGGACACATCTCATGCGTGGGGAGATTGGATTGTGTTATAGCCCATGCCCTCAACAAACCCACACTAACCCCCACAACCACCCGCTTCCGTTCTGAGACCTTTCCGACCGAAAGGACGAAAGACTGTTTTCCGTGGATCCCGTCCCCGTCACGCCCGTCCGAGACACCGCGTTTCCGTGTCCGACCGAGACACTGTCCCCGAGTCCGCTCCTGACCGAGGACTCAATACTTTGATAACCGACGCGCAAGACTATCGCGTACCTCACTCCCTTGTTCTCTCTTTTATATTAACCCCTTGTACTACCTTTCTCCTTGTTTTATGACCGGCTAAAGATAGTACAAAGAGCGTTACATGTATATAGTCTCACAGTCGACTGGACTGTTCGCTAGTACGAATATCGAATTAGTCCCCCCCAGTTTCCGATTCATTTCCGGTAAACTCCGCCTCCATTCCGAAATTAGGGACAGATGATCGAGGAGGGCGCAACACATAAGTTGAAGCCAAGTCCCTTCGACCTCGAACCTCTCAGCGACCGGATTGAACCATTCCGCGACCTACCCTGGATCCCCGGCGCCTCCGTTCCCCGTCCGTAGTCCGTCCGATCCCGTTTTCGGCCTTCGGTCCCGTTACGGACCTTCGCGCTAACCCGGATAACCCTTTCGGAAGTACTAGCTAAGCGCCTGACACGTGGACTTAACAGGTTGGCTTTACATAAATGGGGTCACCTGGCCAGATGAAGAAGGCAACACCAACATGTGTCAGTACATCTGCTGAGAATAACTCTTCACCTTGTTATGATTGCTAGTAGGAGAAGCCAAAATGTTATTGTGGAAATCATAGGTCTCAGTGGATAAAGAGGAAGCTGAAATGAGATTCAAGCTAGGTTCAACATGATCTGCTTGTAGAACCAGGAATCAGGAGGCTAATTACATACATACCCATGTAAATCATGCTACCTGCTACCTCTCTTTGATACTTTTGTTTTGAATAATTGTCAAGTATACATACTGAGACCTGTCCACTCGGCAATGCCGACCGAGCAACCATTCTATATCCATGACCAAGTGACCATGCCACATGCATCACACTTGGTATACCGGTCTTGGCTCAGTACATCCACCATCCACACTCCTTGTCCTCACCCTTTGGTCCGTCTCACCTCAGGACTTCCTGTCCTTGTATTATCCTCAGCCACAACCGTATTTTTTTATAGTTGGCCACTCCCTATTGTCCTATCCTTGGTCACACTGCTATTGTTCTATTCTTTATTGTTCTATGCCCGTTTTCATCCCTTCATTCTAATTTTACTTGTTGTGGACAATAACCACATGCTCTGCATACCTTGTTGTCTCACATTCCTTATTCCACATGTTGCTTCTTAACCTATATAAGTAAGACATGCATGTACATATTTCCTCATTCTGGGTATCAACTAGGCTTAGGCCCTTCTACCTTCTTCCCCTCTATTAAGTCCTCAACTCGGGCCAGCATCATCAGCATCCTCCTGAGTATCTGTCTGTTTCAAATTGGTAGCACACACAGCAAGTAGGGCACAACGCACGAGTAGGTTGAAGCCAACGCCACTACTCTTAGCCTGCAGGACTTGGCCATTGTCCACCCAACACCTTTCGGCAGTACTGAAGTCCATCAGTACCCAAAGCTTGACAATAATAGATTTGATGGCAGGGAAGGTCTAATAAGACTGATAACTGACACACAGAGCAACAAGTGCCTTTGGGGCTTGTCAATATGGATGCTAAAGACAAGGCCCAAAGGTGTGCAATGGTGCGTCGTTATAGGCGCTTATTTTAAGCGCCAGAGAACGCACATGCAAAAGAGAAAAGCGCAAAAGAGAACCAAAGATGCAAGTGCAAAACACAAATGCAGGGGAATAAAATCATGACCCAACAAGATTGCCACCTTGAAAGCTGTGAGATGGGCATGTCCTTGTGCATTGAGGAAAATATTATCTGGTTTGACATCCCTGGTTCAGACAATAATATTGTTAGTGTTAGTGGTTGTTAAACAATGTCCCTGTACATCGATGACATATTCCAATCCCATGCAGATAAGTTAATGCTGATGAGATCTGGGCGACATAAAACTGAGCGGCATCCTCTCCAAGTGCAACCTTGTGCACACAATGAACTGAAATCATCAAAATAGGACTGAAAATTGCGATAACCTCACACTTACAATCATAGCCATTGTCGACATCCACCAACTGTGTGACTCAAAATAGATTGAAATGGTTGGGTATAAAGCCATGGTCAACTGAGTGCACAACAGTGTATAAGCTCCATTAAGAGGTAGTCATTTGAGGTGGTGGCATACCTATTCAGTCACATCAGGTGAGAGTGGTCTCACTGTCTAAGACATGATGCACTGAGCATATTGGGGTTGGGGAGCATTGCTTGCATATACCTGAGAAGTGACAGATGTGATGCACTGAGTAGATTGTGTCAGTTAGTGTTATTTCAAACACAGTCGTGAGCAACATGTGGGGGTGTCAGGTTGGTTAGCAGTCATTGCATGTGTAGTGGTGTTAGGACGGTTAGCGGTTGTTGCATGTGTAGTAGTGTCAGGATGGTTAGCGGTCATTGCATGTGTAGTGGTGTTGGGACAGTTAGCAGTTGTTGCATGTGTAGTGGTGTCGGTTAGTGGCCATTGCCTGCATAGCAATAGTTGGTGTGACATGTGGGGACATTGCCCAGGCTGTAGGGCACCCGACAGGATGCTGCACCAAGCATGAGCGAGTGGCAGGAGGACCCCTGGAGGGGACAGCATGGGGTGGGATACCGTGGGGGTGGATGTATCAATGGAGGTGAGGATAAGCAAGCGGATTATGGATTCCACCATGACCAGTGATGAGGTGATGTGCTCAGAATAATGGTACAGGTGCATGCACATATCGAAGAGTACAAGAAGCTGGTAGCATGAACGTACATGAGAGTAAGCAAGTGATTGGTTATACAATACATATACATGAAATGCGGTGACTTACCCAAGCACCCTTCCTCAATGTAGGCTTGATCCACTGCACATTGAATCTTGCCTCAAAAGCACTCTGCACCATGTCTCTTAACCACACCGCATGCATCCTCCCCACACTCCCCCCATTCAGCTCACTCAACTTTAAGAATGTCGACATGGTGGGCCCTACCAGGCATCCAGCACATGCCAGGGCTTTCCTCAATCACACATGATGCAGCAACACCAGCACACTGCAAGTCCTTAGAGCCTGTGAGGGGGTGTCAGGAGGTGGGGTATGTTGGTGTGCACTGCATCATGCATGTAGTTGGGAGCATGGCAATGGTAGGAGAAAGGACATTGGTGTGCAGTGGGTGCAGAACACAAACATGCACATGCTGAGGTCTTTCCTCCACCATGCATGATGTGGCAACAGTAGTACACTGCACATGCAAACAGTGCCACATGGTGGGAATGTTAGGAGGTGCAATGCATGGGTGTGGACCAGGTGGGGTGGGTGGTGGGGGAAAGAAGAGAGATACAAGAGAGATGCAGCTGTTTGAACCAGTCACATGACCGGGTGGTTCTAAATTTTGAAATTTGCAGCGTGGCAATGGCTTATATAAATGCTGACCAATTAGCTTATCTAAAATGCCCACAAGTGCCACAATTGAACTTTATACTATAGATTGTTCTATTCTCATCTACATCCCTTATTCCATTCTTGATCATTGTGGACAATACTTCCACATGCTCTCCATACCTTATTGTTCTCCATTCCTTATGCGACCCTGTTCCACATCTTGCTTCTTAAACTATATAAGTAGTGAATGTATGTAGAAAGTTCTTCACTCTGAATATTGACTAGGCTTATGCCCTCTTGCCTTCTGTTCTTCTGTCTAAATGTTATATCCGCGATATAACTCCGACATCCCGGACATCCGATACAGGGCGCTACGAAAGAACCCTACTCCAAACCAGGTCCAAACCTACATTGCCACCTCCGAGTCCGACTAGCATCGATGACCTCGGACCTCGGACATCTTCCATTTTCGTCGAACAATAGTCTTATTGTAACACCAGATGTATATTCTTGTTATGGACCATGCAGCCAAACAAACCCACATTAAACACCACAACCACCCGCACCATTTCCGGGACCTTTCCGATCGACCAAAGCCCGAACAACCGATTTCCGAATGTCCGAAGTACATTCCGAGGTCCCGCGATTCCGACCCTCCGTAGTCCGCGAATCCGACCCTCCGAAGACTCCGAAAATCAAGGTTCCGTTACGATTGATAACCGACGCGCAGGACTATCGCGTACCTCACTCCCTTGTTCTCCCTTATATTGACCCCTTGTACTCCCTCTTCCCCTTGTATTATGACCGTCAAAGATAGTACAAGGATAAGTCACATGTATATAGTCTTCCAGTCGACTAGACTGTTCGCTAGTACAAATATCGATTTAGTCTCCCACCAGTTTCCGATTCATTTCCGGTAAACTCCCGCCTCCTTTCCGAAATTAGGGACAGACGATCGAGGAGGGCGCAACACATAAGTTGAAGCCAAGTCCCTTCGACCTCGAACACCTCAGTGACCGGATTGAACTATTCCGCGACCTACGCGAAGTTTCCGGCGCCTCCGTCCCCATCCGTAGTCCGTCCGACTTCCGTCTTGGTCTTCGGCCCCGTTACGGACCTTCGCACTAACCCGGATAACCCCCTCGGAAGTACTAGCCAAGCGCCTGACACACGGACTTAACAATTCTCTTGTACTCTGTTTTCGTTCATCTTATTGTTCTCTTGACTATTCCTAATTAGTTACAATACGGATCACATGTATAAATACCTCCAGACTTCTGTACTATACCTTAGTTAGAATATCGACTTGTATTCCCACTCACTGTCAAGTACCGTACCGAGACATGTCTATTCGGCATTGCCGACCAAGTAATCATTTTATATCCACGACCAAGTGCCCGCATCGCATGCATGACACTTGGTATGCCGGTTTCGGCTTGGCACATCCACCATCCACACTCCCTGTCCCCACCCCTTGGCCCTTCTCACCTCGGGACTTCCTGTCCTTGTACTATCCTTGGTTGCCAGCCTTGTCTTATAGTATGGCACCTCCTATTGTCCTATCTTCGGACACATTCTATTATCCTGTCCTTTATTGTTCTATCCTCGTGTTGCATTCCTTATTCTAATTTTATTTGTTGTGGACAATAACCACATGCTCTGCATACCTTGTTGTCCTAGATTCTTTGTTCCACATGTCGCTTCTTAACCTATATAAGTAGGACATGCATGTACATATTTCCTCATTCTGGGTATCGACTAGGCTTAGGCCCTTCTACCTTCTTCTCTTCTGTTAAGTCCTTGACTCGGGCCGGCATCCTCAGTATCCCCCTGAGTATCTGTCTGTTGCAAATACAGTGGCACGCATGGCAAGTAGGGTGCAACGCACGAGTATGTTGAAGCCAATGCCACTACTCTTGGCCCGCAGGACTTGGCCATAGTCTGCCCGACCTTTCGACAACACCCCTCGGCAGTACCAAAGTCTGTCAGTACCCGACGCTTGACACTCACTCTTGAACTCTGAAAACTTATCTTCTCCAAACCTGCGAAATAAAGGACTGACGATCGAGGAGGGCACAACATTAAAGTTGAAGCCAAGTCCTTACGACTCCAAACACACGACTCGGACCGACCTACGTCAGCTCAGAGCTGAGGTGAACTCGGACCATAACAGTATATTCAAACTCACACTCCTGATTGTCTATGAGATGCAGCAAATGAATCAGAGCCGTTCAAAGACTTACAGAAGCTTTGGTATGCCATGCATCCCTGACACCAAACTTACCTGCCATAGAACCCGACGTCCATATGCCACCAAACCCTCCACCATCCCCAGACCCACCATCCAAACACTCGTCAAACCCC
>QLPI01000120.1:0-16900 GCA_003314275.1 Chroogomphus rutilus
CATTTCCATACTTTCCTAGTCTATAATTCCCATTCTTGTTTTAGTATATAAATAAAACTAAGCTTTCTCAATCATATTTCTATACAGTATAGTAGACTTCCTTGATACAGATTTCAGTCAAGCTCAATTTTAGCTCAAATTTTTGTAGATTAAATTTAAAAAAAATTATATAACAGTTAAGAAGTGTCTTGAGAACATCTTTGCTCTATATTATGGGGGCAAAAAAGCTGTTGTTGCAGCAGAGTAAATTTTTTTGTGCAACAGGTCAAAATGTCACATGTAGGGGTCCTTGATACAAGCGTGACACCTAATTCTCCGTGCGTGGAATTTGCGGCCCGGTGTGATTAGTCATCCATTTCTTTGTATTATTAGCATGTCGCATGTCACACTTTGGTAGCCCCAATATCTTTGTGGTCAGATTAAGGTCAATTTAGGTCAAATCCCACTTGGAGTTTTTGTAATTAGCAATAGGAGATGCATAGCTTCCCTAATGTGAACACTCTATGACAAAATCTCTCAGAAAAGTTGAGCAATCACTGATTTAAGATTGTATGTTATCAAAATTGAGAAATTTCAGATGAAAATAAATTCCTCCTGAATGCAATTCTTCACCCTCCTTTGTATGGGTTGGCTTAAATGTTGCTTATATATAGTAGATTCTTTGTGCAAAACCCTGTATTACTGGAATGAGAATTGACCTTGGAAAATCATTTTGTATCAAGGAGGTATCCTGTATCAAGGAGGTCTACTATACTGTAGCTATAGGATATGATTACACTGTTTCTGAGCTGTGTATATATGTATAGTCTAATGGCAACATGTTCTTATTTTAGTCATACAGTGACTCACAAAACCGGTCCAATGTTTGGCACTTTTCACTTGCTCCAAATTTTAGGAACCAAATAAAAGTCTATAAAATCTGAGAATATTCTCACAGATACCCCTGCATCTCAGCTTTTGATTGGTCTCCTCATGTTTATGTAATAATTTTTATTGGTTGAGATATTGCAATTTTTTGACAGTGACTCATTAGACCAGTTTGTTGCCTTCAAATGTGTGATTACAATCAGAGGTATAGTTAGGTTTGTATGGTCACATGACTTGTGTCAGAGTTATAATTGGGTCATGTGATCACAAATAGTTCAACATTGAACAAATAGACCATAATAATCTTCTTCAACAAACCATGAAATCCCTCTCTCCTGTTCAAGTTGACTATATCCTTTCTCAGCTTGATGCTAGCCACTCCACCTCCCATATTCAACTCTCTACTAGTGTAGGCCATGCCACCATCTGCAGACTTTGCTCTAAGCACTTCCCTGACCTCCTAAAAGCTATTAAAGGACACCCATCCAAGCTTTCTCCTGCTAATATTTGACATGTTGTCTACCTTATCAGCTCTCACAAAGCTCAAAATACAGTACAAGTTACCAGGACCCTTCAAAATATCATCAATGCACCTCTCTGCACTCAAACTGTGTGCAGGAAGCTGAAAGAAGCTGGATTAAAGCCTGTGGTGAAGAAGAAATGGCCTATACTCTCCTAGAGATATAGGAAGGAGAGGTTAGATTTTGCTGTTGCTCACCAGCATTAGACTGTAGAGGACTAGAAGAGGGTTGTGTGGCCAGATGAGACGAAGGTCAATAGGCTAGGGTTAGATGACAAGAAATAGGCTTGGAAGAAGGCAGGAGAGGGGCTGAGTAATAGGCTGGTTGAGGGAATGTTAAAATTTGGTAGAGGTTCTGTGATAGTTTGGGGCTGTATGACATGGGATGGGCCAGGATATGCTGTCAAGATTGATGGAAGGATGGATGGGGATCTCTATGTCTAGATTTTGGAGGAGGATCTTCAGTCCAGTCTGGAGCACTATGGTAAAACTTCTGCTGACATTATTTTTCAACAGGATAATGATCCAAAGCATACCTGCAAAAAGGCCAAGGAATGGTTTGCAAACAACCATTTTGAGGTTCTTTCATAGCTAGCACAGTCTCCAGATCTTAATCCAATTGAGGATCTGTGGAGTCATCTGAAGAGGAAGCTTGGAGAGTGCAATCAGCCACCAGGAGGGATGATAGAGCTTTGGAAGAGGATACAGGAAGTTTAGGACAAGAGAGAGCCTTCAGTGTGTCAGGGATTGATTGAGAGTATGCCTAGGAGAGTTTTAGCTGTGCTGAAGGTAAAGGGGGGATATACTAAATATTAATTATAATGAGTTTTTGATCATCTAGACAAGAGCAACAAAACTGGTCCAATGAGTCACTGTCAAAAAATTGCAATATATCAACCAATAAAAATTATTACATAAACATGAGGAGACCAATTGAAAGCTGAGATGCAGGGATATCTGTGGGAATATTCTCAGATTTTATAGATTTTTATTTGGTTCATAAAATTTGGAACAGGTGAAAAGTGCCAAATATTGGACCGGTTTTGTGAGTCACTGTACCTAAGCACTAGTCTAGGGAGCTGGTAATCAGAAATATAAACAGTTGAAATGACTGTGGGTAGATGCAATACAATGATGTATACATACATGGTAGTATTAATATGAAGTATAACACTTACAGATAATATCCCAGTAGGTCCAGTGACCCAAATATGATAAAGACAATGCCTCTTCCTAATTGAGATATCTGTGATGCACATAAGTACTAAAGTACTAGTAGGGGACTAATAGTGAGTTTGAGACTAGTTTATAGTACTATAGCTAGCTAGTATTTATACATTCTGACCACTCTGACTGGTCCAAGCACTCTGAGACTGGTGATACCAAAGTACATGTGATCAAGGATCTGCTGGCAAAAACCTAGCATGAGAAACAAATAGTATACCAGAGGAGGCATGAGGAGGAGTATATGTAGAAGGAAGCTAAGCCTGAAGAAAGATGCAAGTTCAAGGAGGATATCAAAGTATGATTTGACCAAGCTCAGTTTACTTGGTCATACTAACTGAAGTCCACCTATTCTCGTATATGTTAGGTGCTTACTTTAGTATATTTGGTTTAACATATACTTTCTTCTTTCACTTTGGTTTGCTTCATTTGCTTCATTTACTTTACTTACTTTGTATAGATGTCAAGCTTTGGGAATGCCGAGGTGTCGGACGGGAATGGCCAAGTCCTACAGGCCGGAAGTAGTGGCTTTGGCTTCAACATACTTGTGCATTGTGCCCTACTCTCCGTGGGCAAATGCCACTGATTTGCAACAGACAGGATACTCGGGAGGATGCCGATGATGCCGGCCTAAGTAGAGGACTTAACAGAGTAGGAGAAGGTAGGAGGGCCTAAGCCTAGTCGATACACAGAATGAGGAAATACGTACATGCATGCCCTACTTATATAGGTTTAAGAGGCGACATGTGGAATAAGGAATGTAGGACAATAAGGTATGCAGAGCATATGGGTATTGTCCACAACGAGTAAAATTAGAATGAAGGAACACAAACGGGAATAGAACAATAAAAGATAGAGTAATAGAAATGTGGCCAAGGATAGGACAATAGGGGGTGTCTGACTATAAAACAATGGTTGCGACTGAAGATAAAACAAGGACAGGAAGTCCCAAGGTGAGGCGGATTAATGGATAGTGAGTTGTATAGAGTAGATGAGGGGTCATGGGTAAGGAATGTAGGTGGTGGATGTGCCGAGCCAAGATTGGCATACCAAGTGATGTGCATGCGGCATGGACACTTATACATGGGCATAGGATGACTGCTCAGTCGGCACTGCCAAATTACCAGGTCTCGGTACGTGTACTTGACAATAGACATACATATAAGGGCAACCTACTGGGTTAGTGATTCTAGCATCTGCTGGGAGGCTAACAGCAAGACACCATCTAGCCCTGTAACCTATCCAGGGCCTAACCCAGGGACTTAAACCTGGAGTTTGCCTACAGATACTATCAGACAACTGGTAGGGAGGTCCAGAAGAGAAAGAACTAAGGACCCCCTTATCTAAGCTGTGACTGTATAGCTACTGCAACTGTGATATAACAAACTTGTCACAGCCAGCAAAGAAGACAAAGGAGAAGGGATTACAATAAGAAGATGAAGAGGGAAGATAAGGAAGTAATTAGAGAAGTAACAGAAGCAAAAGGGGTAAGGAAAACAAGGAAATAAGAGGAAGAAAAGGAAAGAAAAAGGAATAAACCATCAGTCCCCTGAGAGGACATATATCGTCACTTTTCATATCTTTCTTATCCTTCATATCTTCCCAGTCTTAGTTTACATATATATCTCTTTCACCCTTTTTTATATCCTATAGCCTATGATTGTTATAGCCTATGCCCATAGTCATCCTATGAACACCAACAAATCAACAGGCCCAAGTCTGTATCCTGCAGATAATCCATGACACCTACCTCAATCTGATAAGAAGTCCTGGGTATGAAAAATGTTCCCATGTTCCTATGTTCTCATATTCCCATATTCCTGTATTCCCATAATCCTACATTCCTATGATCCTGCATTCTTGTATATACCTGAGGCTCCTGACCAGTTGTCCCCTTGTATTACCTGTCTCCTTGTACTTTGGTCCCCTTCTTCTTGCCCATCCTTGTTCTTTCGCTTGATATGCTATTTAGGAATACAAGGGCTCTTGCATGTATATGAACATCCAGTCCACTGGACTGTTTGCTAGTTCAAATATTGATTTAGTTTCTTACTCATTACTCGCATATCTTGCAAATCCAGTTGGGGCCAACAATCTAGGAGGGCACAACACATAAGTTGAAGCCAAGTCCCCATGATTTTGAACCCTCAAACTTGACTACTGTGTAGTCACCAACCACAAGTCTAATTGTATCTACTCCCTCAACACCTCCATCTGTCTGTTGTCCACCCATCCATAACCTGCCAATCTGTCCCCCCATCACCCATCATCTGACATTCATCATCCTGTCATCTATCATCCATCATCCCATCATCCCATCATCCCATCATCCCATCATCCCATCATCCCATCACCCACTACCCATCAACCCATTACCCATCAGCTGTCAACCCATCATCCATCCTACAGACTGACAGTGCATCTCATGGAAATTCTTTGGTCCATCCATCTAGTTAATCCACTGGATTCTTCCCCTGCCTGGTCATGTGGGCACTTATCTGACTGACCGGCCATACATTCTCTATGTTCTGTAGCTAGTAATGAAATTGAATAGTGAAATTTATCTAAGTCACCACTGTGTGCATGACTGAACTCCCTGGTTCCCAATGACTCCCCATGTCCATTCCCAGCACATATACCTACCGTCTCTTCCATGTCTATCAGTCCTCTCTCCCTGCCCAACTCCCCCATGTCCATAGCTCTTCCCTCTCTAGTAACAACACTGTATATGGCATTTGTGTGATTTTTTCTCTGTCCATTCATCTTGATAGTAAAAGAGTATTGGGGAGTTACAAAATTAGGCTATGAGACCAGAGATGAAGGACTTGAGAACTAAGCTGATTTTTGAATTAAGGAACAAGGAGATACATGAGGGCTGAAATTCTAGAGACATCAAAAGAACTATACATCAGATATCCTAAGCATGCAGCTATGGATGGCCAGATATATGTATTGACTAAAATGTGACGGTCTGTTGGGGACTTAACATCTTTATGAAGGGATCCACCAAAAGGTTTCAGTACAGATTGATCATTGTCTGAGGGAACATGTTGGGGTACCTGCCTATTCAGATGTACTGAGCCAGAAGATCAAACTGACATAGAATGGCTCGATGAGATTGGGGGGGGACCCACAAACACAATCAACAATTTTTTTAAGATTGTTACGCCAGGTGTCAAAGTATACCCATTTAGACCATCGTACAATCTCCTGCGGTTCCACTGCTAAATATGAGCACCTTGGAGAATACGTAAGCGGAAGCGTAGTTGGCACAGGTCATATCACACCAGAGAGAAGCAAGAATATTTTGCTTCTCTGAGTTCTCTAGTCACCTGCTCAAGATAAGGCTTTCAGCGTTTTGTGAATTTAAACTTTCAACCGCAATGTTACCTAAACGGATACTTGTCTGGCTGCACACCCGTTTCGAACTCGTCTATATGCTTCAGAGGTCCACGTCTCCTTATCATAATCCTCCTCCACAAAACACTGGTTAAAGTATTACAACTATACTGGTCTGCCACTTCCTTGCCTAAACGATACAAAGTTACACTCCTCGTCCTCGCAATCCATCGTCGTATTCAAAGAGTGTATCACCCCTCCCTCATGATATTCCAAGGAACATCCTGAATGTGAAGGAAGGTGTGGATGTTTGTTGAGAGCGTCCCGGAGAACAGTACCAGGACAAAGACTAGACAAAAGTATGAGTGACGGCCACAGACAGGTTCTGAGATGATGAATCAGATCAGCATTATTGGTTTCTGCCGTTCGTGCATGATTTTCAACCACCATCTGCATGCCGTAAGTCGGACAGGTTACTTCAATACTAGAGCGTATACGTTACCAGGATCCAGAACCTTGGGCTATTCAGAGTTATTTAGGTAGTAGTAATCTTTTCCAACTTGGGAATTGATTCCCCACACTATGAATTATTAGGGTGTCTCCTCCCCATTGACTCGCATCCTCCGGATTCTCCATTCTACTGGGCTTCCTTGACTTTGAGATCGGGAATGTATCGCATTGGAGGATATCTTGTATTTTATCTGACATGTGAGTGTAGAGTTACCTATTTTCTCCCATTCGTCACGATTTATCTGCTGTTTGTTCCACAGAGGATCATGTGCTTGACTCGAGAGATTTCTATCCAACTCGCCGCTAATCTGGATAGAGCGAGGTATGCACAAGCCTTCTGCATTCATCGCTTTCATGACAGTGATCATATGTATACTTCGTAACAAGACCTGGTCCCACAACGTGAGGCGCCACAACGGGCGCTACAGATTCACCGTAGTCGACCAGTAATCAAAACAATATTTTCAACTGATTAAGCTCCTTTTTCTTGGAATCTTATTGGCTTGTTTCAATGCTTGTTACACATTCCTCAGGTGCCACAGTACAAAAAGACACATGCCTGTGTTATTCAAACAAAAGACGGCTACAATATTTCTTACACTTCATCTCTTCCTCATCATTCAAAAAAAGGAAGACACCATAAATATGACAAATGCATAGGGTATAGAAAGTGGAATGAGTATCATGGAATTCGTGATGCCCGTTGATGTACTTCCATCCAGAAAATCCCCCTATTTGCATCGGCGCCGGGACCCGTCTGACCTCGCCCAATTCCAGCAGACTCTTCAAAGATACGACAGATGGACTCTTTGACGCGCATCATGTCTCCGCCATGGGGTGCGTTGTACTGGAACTCTTGCAGCACGAGCCTGGCATCCACGATGTGATTGTTACCGTACGGACGCCGTACGGCTTGGTACGCTTCCAGGGCTAGGGGTAATGACTCTCGAGTCGTAATTCCTGCCCTGAGAATTTGGCCGAGCACGTACGCGTCCTGACGTGGTTTCATTGGGTGTCACTTATTGTCGCAATCTTGTCATGAATGGTGGAACGCTCACCTCAATCGCGCATCCCGCGCTCATCCCAATATATGGCAATGCTGCATGGGCCTAAATATCTTTTTGTTAAGACCAATTCGACCGACAAATTCTGATAGGATATGGAAACTCACCGCGTCTCCAATAAGGGCTACGTTTCCCTTTACGTAGAACGGAAGCGGTTCTAAATCCATCATCCCCCATTCTATTGACTCGTCGATAGACTGCGGTGTCCGCTCAATGTGTTCACGTGTAAACCAAGGGTTCACATACATCGATGATTTCGACCGCTTCCCTATCCCAGTCCGCGAAACGTTGGTGAATCATCCTCTTGCATTTCTCCTTGTCGATCCATCGCGACCAAGCCGGCAGTGGCCACCGCGAATTCGTCTTGGAGCGATCAGTGACTGACACGGCGATGTTTAGTATTGTTTTTGAAATGGGGTATCCAATTATATGCTGTGGTGTGAAACAGGCGTGTGAGCCAGTGCGAAGAAAATTTAATGGAAGTTGCTGAAATATTACTGACTTGGTTTTTTCCGAGGTACTAGGAATATCAGGTTAGCATTGTTTAGATGATTGCACGAGGAGAAGAAAAGACTTACTATTTGGCCGCCAGAGAAAAGGCTATGGTCTGGATTTCTCGCAGCGAGACGAGCACTAGGAACCATGGAACGATATGTCACTGTGCCGCTCCACCGCGGCTCCACATATCTCAAAAAGTCTTTCCTCCCCGTGCGTTGAGCTTCATCATGCATTATCTGAGCCCGGGTAGCTGATCGTATCCCGTCACATCCAACGAGCGCATCACACACCGCATGCGACCCGTCCCAGAACTCAAGTGTGAGCGGGGAACCGGTATCACTGCGCCTGTACCTCTTAAGCTTTTTATCGAGATGGATATTCCGTGCAGGGATACGACGAAGAAGAATACGTATTAGGTCAGCACGGCGTAAGCTCCAGGCATCTGTCAGTATCAGGCATTAAGATGCAGAGTACGACAACGGAGAGCAGTTGAATCAACCTTTAAACGGGAGAGTTCCAAAGTCTTCGTCAGGCTGTCGAAATCCTCGAAGCTGGAATTCAGTACCTGATGGTGTGGTGGGGTCCGATTTCTTATGGTGAGGTATGAGTGGGAAAGTATCGAAAAACGTACCTGTGGGGGGGTCGCTAGTAGATGTGACGGCGAGGGACGCACTTCGGCAATCGTTTGCGAGACCCATGAGCTGAAGGGTGTCGCGGACCCTTCCCCAAAGGGTAACCCCTGCACCTATTTCTTCAATTTTACTGGATGCCTCGTAAATGTCGACGCGGATGTCGCTGCTTTTGACGAGTTCTGCGGCCAAACATAATCCGGCGATCCCGCCACCACTGTAAAGTAGGATAGATCAGGAGTATACATACAAGAAAGAGGCAAAGACAAATACCTGATAGCGACTGCAAATTTCGACATAAGTCACTCGTGGGATGCTTGCTGTACTGAGGTGTCACTCGTGTTTTGTAGTTTATATGCCACGGGTTGTTGAAAGAACCGCTATCTGTCGGGTGACTATCTACTTCCGTTTGAACCGGAGATGAGCGTTCCGTACAGCCAGGAAGAACTTCCAGGGTATGATTAACACACGTTCTGCTGAGCGCCAGGTTTGCTCCTGCGGGGTGAGCGCAGTGCAGTCTAGTGCATCACCTGGACCGGAGACTCTAAGTGAGAGGAAAGGGTTACTTTCCCTTCCCGGAGGGGCGGCCTTGCTATTTCAGACAGCGGCGGCGATCGAGTCGGACCATCCAGTGATAGTCTCGTCTCCGACTGACACGGAGACCGAAGCATTGGACTCTCCCATGCTGATATGCAGGCGCAGTAATCCGAACCGTTCGGTTTTAAGATGGTATTATTTAGGCAGGGAAATGGCTACACAAATTAGCATCTACTGGAAGTGAATGGGGGCGGTCAAGTGTGACGTTGCAGTTATCCTGTCATGGCATCCGCCGACATATTCCTGTAGATCCACATGTTTAAAAGACAGGTGCTGGGCGTTGTGTAGAACGACGAGCCACAAAAAATTAGGGGCAGGTTCCCATAGTTGAGCGTTGTGCTGTCGAAAGGTATCAAAGCCGCGGAGTGCGGCTCAGTCGGAGACCGAACATCTCGGGAAGAAGTCATGGGCCCGAACTGGTACAATCACATTGCGGTGCGGTTCTTTTCAACAGGGTCTCTTTCCCGGATTCTGATTCACAATCATTTGGAAGCTTGACGCGCATTGAGCATTATTGAACCCGCAACAGGCGTGTACCAGCGCTGATCACTGTGGGTGCCATCTAGGTACCTGGGTACCATACCAAGAGGTTTCCATCTTTCCAACGTCCATATTACTTACCAGTCACTGCCATGGATATATGAGGCGGTTCACAAGAGGAGATCGTGGATAAGGTAATGTGTTACGTGGTGCCGAATTCTCACATTTCAAGCACCGATCAGGACATCGGTAAGATAACCGAAAGGTCTAATCCCGTGGACTCCGTTATGGCTGTGGCTCATGCTTACTTAATTTCATTGCAAAATTTGGAGCATGCCAAACAAAAGAAATTGACGGTTATGTATGTGCAATTGTGCGAAGGATAGGAGTCACACTTGATTTGCTCCGCCAATGAGTATGCATGGGGTGGTGTCTCCGTCGATCCGTAACAATTTGGTTGCCGGCAGTAATGAATATGCATTAAGAGCCGTGATCGGATCTCATTTGGGATCTAGGACTCCCGGCCATTACTCGTCTTCAAGTGCACGTGTGCCCTCCGGACAGATGCATATCCTTTGTGGCATGGTTTAGACATTTAGCCTGATCCTTGAGCAGAATTGCTCGGGGGTGTCACCCCGAAAGGACCACCACCGCCACATGAGGGTTGTTAATTACTAGATATTTCTTGGTACTGTACCGTGGGGGCGAGTTACCAGATAGCAGAGATACTGTCCGAGTACATACTGGCATCCGCCAAACAGAGCGACTGGCGATACAAAGTCGAGAGGGTTCGGATCCAAGCAACGGTGGCGGCTCTTCCCACTCCAACACGAAAAAACAAACATCTTAACAAAGAGGAAATTGACTCAATTTTATACATTTCTTTGATTCTTATACTAGTGGATTCTCTGAGTGCACCCAAAGAAAGCATACTCACGTAGGAAAGTACATACAAATATACATATAAATATACATATAAAGTCTTGTCAATGCATCTTTACCTCTAAATCTTACACATACTCCTCTGGGGTAGTTTTTGTCCCCCCCTCAATACTTGACTGCGATAATGATAAGTCCTGCTCAGTGAATGTCTCTACCGTTTTGGTTACGTCTAATATGGCGTGATGTTGATGTGCCGGCCGCGCATCACTAGCTCCTGTACTCCCGGGAAAGCGTCGCAGTCCATGCTGCTGGCTGCTGCTCGGAAGACTGGGAAGACTGACATCAACAGTAGACATGAGACGGTTACCCTTGTTCGAGCCGAGTTTTATGTTACGGAATACGCGACATGCCATCGAGTTTTCTAGTGCCATGTTGATCACGGGAAACATGTCCTTGAGGAGAGGTGGTGTAGATGGTGAGAGGATCATGGCCATAATGATGACGTTCCCTCCTACAGTCACTCTAATGTGGGTTGTTTGATAAATTAAGTAACATAATGGCACATAAACAAGATGATTACTGACAAGTAGTATTGCTGTCCTCCACGCAGTAACTCCCTCGAGAGGTAGGGTAGTTTTCCTCCACCGAAGAAAGATTGCACCCGGCCGTTCAGAGTCGTGCGGGAAATAATGTTCCAAGAGATCGCGATGAAAACCAACGTGTCGTTGCATGTACTCGCGATGATACTCGCTGAGCTGAAGGGTTTGACAGCAGTGGGTTGGCAACGATTTGTGTTAGCAATAGGGCCGCCGGAAATGGCGAATGGAACGGTGATAGCACCGCCGAGGGTTGCGAGCCATAGGAAGGCGAAGAAAGCCAAGACGTATTTTTGCCTGTCGAATACCGCCCGGACTCTGAAGAAGAATAGAAGAGAGGTTGATGGGATGGCGACCGCCCAACACCAGCCGATGGCCATCGGAAGTGCGGAACATGAGGGGACCGGGGCAACTAGTGAGCTTAATATGAATATTATTTGTGATATAACGTGAAAGTTCTGAGGTACCGTGAAATAGTGTAGTGACAGTGATATGTGCAAGGGATGATGCTCTAGTCGTAAGGTAAGAACAAGACTGTGGGATACAGCGGTGAAACTTGCCTAGAAAGGAAATAAACCAGAGTGGGGCCATTAATAGGATGTCGAGTGAGTAGACGGTAATCCTGGCCAGATGTGCACAGTAGGTCCCATGTGAACGCCTTGGGGATAAGATCCATAACTTGTTTATTGTCACCAAAAGAAATTACACACTGCAAGAGCTGCAATAGACAGGTATCGTGTCGCCTCCAGTTGCGCCGCAAGTGGGGGTGGCAGGAAAGCCAAAGAGGTGTCAGGGTTATAGTGAACAAATTCGGGCCCTGTTGCGTTGCTCGCCATGTCTTGCGTAGTTCCACCCACAGTGCCTGTTGGTCTTCAAGCCTTAAGTAGGTCCAGCAGCTTCATTAATAAGCACGTGGAAGAATCGAAAGTTGCGTAAGAGGATGATGTGGATTGGGTCTGTCTATACCATATCGAGCCTACCTTCCTTTTGCAGCAACTGGTGATGTGAAAATGTATGCTCCGGAAGTGCTCAGTGCCATGGTCGGCATGATGATGATTCTTGCATATTGGCCTCAGTAGTAACGTCAAATGATGGAAAGACTCACCTCAGGTACGCATGAACAGCGATGAGGTGGTGGTGTCCCCTAAACACAGTATTAGTGGTCTGATAAGGGTGGCATGTCGACACGATTAACTGCTAATGAACAGCGGAGGTTGAACCTCAGGCGTGGGGTGGTGTATAATAATAGACTTCCTGTGGAATTTGTGGTCGATAAGGATGCCACATCCACAAATCGCCTTTTTGGGCGGGCACTGGCCCATATGCCAAGGAGAAGTGTGTGTCATAGCATGCTACGACAAATATGATGGCAGATGAGTGGAAATAAAAACCCAGAAAAAAAAGAGAGTGGCAGGCTCCAGCACGATGCAGTCGATACGTGGTAGATACTATGACATTCCAAGAGAGTCATAGCAGGCATATTTTCCGCTATGTCCCCAGCTGTAGCCGGTACTGAATATTACTCCGAGAGAAGTGCACCGTCACAGGATTTGAATCCAGCCTGTGACATACTGACACTGGGAGTATTTTCCGAGGTTAACTCGCGTCTAGCTGGGATGATGGTCAGGGGTCCTTGTTAACCTCGACCTTAGACGAGCTCATATCGCTCTTGGCACACCATACATTTAAGAGGCCATTTCCCACTGGCGGTGCGATCTAGTGCGGTTCAGGTAAGGTGTATAGCAGTGAGATGAAGCACCGTCAGGTGAGGTCGGAAATCATGAAAAATGTGCCATATCGAGGTAACGATTTGAAAATAAAATTGATGTGCCGCAATATAGCAAAATCTATATACCAGTGGGAAAAGATCATATCAGGATGTAATTTTCCCAGCAGAGGTTGGAAACAAAATTTACATAAGCCCCTCCAGCGCCCGTGTGCATCACCGTTTAGAGAACCGTGCCAATGCAGCAACATAGAGAGTCGTGAACTTATCTAACTACTCGATTATGTAAGGATAGTCATTCGAAATAGAGTCCAGTTCCAGTCTAGTTGGGATCAGTATGCCCAATTCCCCTAAGCTTCGTGTAGCAATATGGTGGGGCCATACCATCAATTCTGATGTCAATAATATGTCTAAAGTAGGCCCAACACCAGTGAGGCAGGCATCGGTGACTCCGGCGCTCGCATTAACACCATATCCCGACATAACCGTTGACATATACGAGGCTGCAACTCGATTCGAGGAACTGAAGCTGGCGACGCTCTGGGCAGGGGCGTGGCGGTAAAGAAGCTGGACATGGAAGACAAGCTGCGCACCATAGCGCCGGGTGATGATGAGCGTGAGAATTTAACAATCACTACACGGCGACAATCGATGAGCGATGAGTTGGGCACTTGCAATCAAATCTGCCAACGGAGGGACATGGAGAGTTGGTGTTATCTAGTGAGTCTCGATGACACTTTAATTTTAAATCAAGCTCATGACGGTAGCACCTGCTAACCAAACAGGGACTGTGGGTTTCCACAGGGCACAATTCATCAATCTTCTCGCTGACATCCTCTCACAATCTGAGCGAGATACCACGCAATTTTCAAAATGCCTCACCTCGTTTAAAGATCATGATTTTAAGGTCACATTATTAAGAACTCCCAAGGCGGAGAACCGCCGGGAAAGATCTCGCTACGCTTAACTTCACTGATTGTTCCTCGGCACGGTGTGATGTTCTTGTGGGCTGTGATGGCATCAATAGTGCTGTGCGTGCCCAATTGTTGCGGTGATATGACTGTCAGGACTATGGTAAGTATTTAATACAAAGGGAATGATCGAAACCAAGAATTAAAATTTCCGTCCGCACAGCACGGGGTGAAAGACAAGGTGAGACCACGGATTTGCCGTTATTTAAACGACACTTCGCATTCAATATCACAGCACCTTGTTAGCTACCCTGTCCCCGGAGGGATTTTCATTAATTTCCTTGCGTACTGTTCAGATCCTACTCCTACTCTGCAAACCGAATGGGAAAAAGGGACCGAGGACGGTCGTTGCAGAACACCATGAAATTCTTTATTACTACCGAGATTTTGAACGGGAAGCTCAAGCCTTGTTGCTAGTGTTTTTTTTTTCTCATTTACAAAAAGATCATGGCGTCACTTTGTTAAAACGCCATGATAGTGTCATGGAAAATCGTCTCGATGAGCGTTATATGAAATTACAGTACAGGGAAAGAGACAAGGTGGGGAACACGGATTTGCCGTAATTTAAACGGCACTTCGCACTTAGTATCTCTTGACGACATCTCCTTAGCTACCCTGTCTCCCCGGGGAAAGTTCATCAATCTCGTTGCTCAGATCCTACCCCTACCCTGCAAGCCCGATGAGAAAAGGGGCCGTGGACGGTCGATGTATAACACGAAGAAACACGCTCATCATCGATATTTTGAGCAGGAAGCTCAAGCCTTGTTGCAAGTATGTTTTTTCTCATTCATAAAACGATAACGTGGCCTCACAATTCTTGGTGACTCCGTAAGCACCCCACCCCGTCTGAGTTATTATATAGCGTTTTCAATCTTTGCATTCCAAAAGTAATCGAGGTACGTCACTGGGATCTCCTCTCCGCTATCTCTTCCCACACTAATCCTGAATGTTAGGATATAGTACTTTGATATAGTGACATTTAACTAGCTAATTTCTGAAATTGGAAACTATAGTGAATGAGGAGTTTACTATATATATTCTGACATGGCTTGATTGGATCAGTCTGTTTCCATGCAATAGAGAATTGATAATCAAATTTGTGAGGACTTGATATTTCAGAGTAGCTACATATCTTAAGAAATCCAGGACTCAGAGGATGAGTACAAAAGATTCTTTCCTAATTAGGATGACAACAATGAATGATGAGCACTTAAGGTTTGCAAGTGCGAAATGCTGGTTTTGTTTTGCCTGCTCAAGCTGGGTCTTGAATACACCTCCTCAAGCATTTATTGAGAAATGTAATATAAAAAGCATTTAAGAAAATGTAACATCACAAATATGTGGATTCAGACACTTTGTGTTTCTCACAATTTTTTCATATGTATTTCAAAGTAAATAGTGTCTAGTTACAGAACAAAAAAGGAGTCACAAGGGCATGGGAATTTTCAGTTCACACGATATAGTATAAACAGTGTTCTGTACCCTCCAAGAGTAGCACAAAGGGGATACAAGGTGACAACAGTGGATAGGGTCTGGCTCTATAACATTCAATACCTCTGCCACTCTCTCCTAAATCTGCCAAACTCCTGTTGCTAGTACTTCATACTTGCACAACTGCAATTTGATATGATGCCAGAGGTGTTCAATGGGATTAAGGTTTGGAGACTGTAGTTCCCAGTCTAGGAGAGTGATATCATTCTCTTCCATCCAGTTTCTGGCCTTTCTGGAGGTGTGTTTGGGGTCATTGTCCTGCTGAAAAATGCAATCCCCCTCATCAATCTCAGATCCCAGATTCCTCTATGTTGGGCAATAAGTGATCATCAAAAATCTCTACATACTTTCTCAGCATCCATCCTCCCCTCAATCTTAGCAAGTCTTTCCACACCATTCCAGTCCATACAGCCCTATACTATGATGTCCCCACCCCCAAACTTCACAGTTCTTTGTACCTCCCTCTCAATCAGCCTATCCCCTGCTTGCTTCCACACCCACTGCTTCCCATTTGACCAAATTACCCTCTTCCAGTCCTCCACAGTCCACTCCTTGTGTCTCAGAGAAAATACCCAACTGCTTCTTCCTGTGTACTGCAGTGAACAATGGCTTTTCTTCTTTGTAACAGCCTTGAATGAGTGCTGCTTGAGCATATTTCTGACTGTTTGTGGGTAGACTGGATAGGAGGTGATGGTGTTAATGTATTTGGTAACCCAAACAGTATTGGCAGCCTTCCCAGTGGTGATTTGGTTGATGTTTGATCATTTATCAGTGGGAGAGAGCTTGGAATGATGACCAGAAGAAGGAATTTGTTGATTGGAGAGGAGTTGTAGAAGGACCCTGGAGAATGTGTTTGCTGACCTGAACAGCAGTGGCAGCCTTCCCAGTGGTGATTTGGATGAGAATTGATCATTTATCAGTGGGAGAGAGCTTGGAATGACTACCAGAAGAAGGAATTTGTCAATTGGGGAGGAGTTATGAAAGGACCCTGGAGATGGTAGACCTGCCAACACGATGGTCAGGCAGTGAGTCAGAGGTCAGATGGATGGTCAGTGAGTTCAGACTGGAAAGAGCAGACACATTAAGTCTCAGTGTCATGACCACAATACCATGCTCTGACTTACTCGGCAGTACTGACCGACCACCGACCCTTACCCATATCATCCCCTGTAGTACGTGGTTTTGGCTCGGTACACTCGGTTCATCACCTGGTTCATTATCCTTACCCAACCCTCCTATTCTTTATTATTCTTCCACTCCCTGTCCTTCCCCTTACCCGCTTACCCTCAGGACATTCACTATTCATTGCCACTTACTCGCAGCCCTATTGTTTTATATCTCGGATCTTTGGGGCCCGAGGTCCAAAGCTTCGCTTGTATATACAGGAGGATATCCTTTTTCTCCCCAACTGCTATAATTCCCTCCAGAGCCCAGATTGCAAACAACTCCAGTTGGAGAAGGACCATATTCTCATTGTCCTCTGATCCAGTTCTGTGGTCTGATCTT
>QLPI01000122.1:0-10361 GCA_003314275.1 Chroogomphus rutilus
TATGTCTACTCTTTTTCAACCACATCTGCAAACAACATTTAATCATCACAGTGAACTTCAACGGCCCACCAAAGCTAAAAACAAAGAAAATAATGCTCACCGAAATTGTGTGATGTTCCAGGAGTTTTGTTCTCCAAATCTCCCAAACTCCCACAGGCACATGTATATTCATCGAGGTAGATGCAATCCGTATTGGAGGCGGGGAGAGCATGGAGTTCGATTGCGCTCGATGAGGGAATTTCAGTTTCAATTGACTTGGTGAGGTTCCGGTCACCGAATTCATCCATAATGGCATTGTGGACCTGTTGTGCAGCTGCCCGAAAACTGTCCGCAAGACGGGAAGAAGAATGACCGCCGCCATTGGGATATGAATACTTCTCTTGGAGGTCCAGATGAATTCGACAGATGATAATGGAAGACAGGCTATATGAAGTATCAGTAAAGTGACTCTAGTATACGCATTGCAATTATCTGACATGTTTTGTACAGGAGTAAGAATATGGGCAATGGTGGGCTATTGACATTTTGTTAGTTGTTATCCACCCAGTGATATACAAGAAAGCAGTTACTCTTAAGATCTGTCATAATCATTGCTTAGCCAGCGATACGTAAGAGGCCATCAGTGAATACCTTTTGTAAGATGGTATTTGCAAGTGTCAGCGTAAGCACGAATCTAAATGTGGATTAGATTTGAAAAATAGAATCATGAACCAAATACCCGTATCGTAGCACACCTTTATAATAATTAGCCTTGATTAACTATACCATTGGGATACATACTTTGCTTAACCAAAGCCTGAGTTAATGGCTGTGTGTGGAATGCTCTGAACTTTCTCCACTGTCTCAAGTTTCCTAGGGAGCTGGAAAGCATGACTGCAATGACTGCTGTGTCGAAAAGGGTGATCAATACATCCCCAACAGTGGAAACTAGAGGATGCATAAGCAGTAAAACAGAAATGAATCAAGGGAAACCTCACTTCTGAAATCATGTAAATAGACATGTGAATAGATACAACCAACGTAACTCACATTTCAAGATTTTTCAGGTCTAGATCAGTTGGCGCACAGCTGTCTACTATGATAGAAAACTACGCAGGGAAGTACAAGTTTTATTGGTCATAACAAAGTGAGAATATGTAATACATACCACCATACACCCGACACTGCCGATAAACAAAATACCAAGAACCAAGACAGTTATTTTCTTCAGCTTGGAAACTGCATATGACCATCCAATCAAAAACCCTGGTAGAATGGATAGATATTTTGTTTGATGAGAAATTAGAGCCATTGTCACCTCCTGTTCCTGTAAGGGCCAGAACAGTCAACCCATCGTTAACGTGAACCAAGTCATTGCATATTCTGTTGTGACATTAGGCCCTGGGTTAAACATCATGAAACTCTTACTAAAAGATGAATGTGAACTCTGTGCAATCTATGACATAGAACTAGTCACCTTGTTAGTTTGGAATGGGACACTATTGACTATTTGTATTGTGACCATGGCGATGAGAGCACCATAGCGAGCCAATATGTAGAGGAGTGATCCCAATTTGAACTTGTTCATCCAGATGTGTTTTCGTTCATAAGGAAGCATGAGGAACGTGTCGTAAACGAGCAGTGCTATTTGAAACGGTTAGACAACAACAAGGATTAACATGAATTTACTCCTGGATTTACCAAGGGCAGCATTCTCGACATAGTTGACAGCGAGACTGTCCGGATCATAAATTTACTCAATACCGAACAATTTAGGGTACTCACACATCTGTTGCTTCCTGTACTAAGACTTGGTTAGAGGACATTCAGCAAGTGAAGGTTCAGAAGGACGGGATTGTGCGTTGGGATTAGATGTTGAAAGACAGGTAAATGTCTTATAAGATTCATAGTTGGGCGGCTGCAACAGATGTTAACGCAACCAACCAAGATAGTAACTCTGGACCAGTGTTACTTCATGGTTGATGATATGTAGAGGAAGCAACGCACTAAAATTTCACTTATCACACATGATAACAGGTATTTGAAATAGTCTTATAGCGAACATCAAATCTTCCCACAAATCCGTTGCTTGCTGATCGAAGACTTGATCAGAGGACATTCTGAAAGTGAAGGTTGAGAAGGACTGGATTGTTCGTTGGAATTAGCGGTTGAAAGACAGGAATACAACGTAAAGGTTTAATAAGATTCATGGTCGGGCGATTGGAGATATTGATGCAACCAACCACTGTTGTATCTCTGGCGCAGTGGCACTTGATGATTGATGATATGTAGAGGCAGCAATGCAATAGAAGTCATTTATCAAACACGATCACAAGTATTACAAAAAGTCTTAAAGCGAAAAGCAAATCTTCCGGGTTGTTTCTGAACTCTGATATCCAACCCCACAATTTTGAATATCCTTCGGTAACACACTGGTAGATGAATCCAAGTTAGGATTACCTCAACGTGTCTCCCTAACTCCCTGACCAAATTAACACATCAGACGTTGCGAGACGCGTGAACCGTTTGCTGCCGACAAACCGGTGACGCTCAATTCGTAGCCATGGCCGTATACCTGTGTTCATTAGCCATTTCAAGACACCTCACACAAGTAGTTCTCGATGGAAGACATGACTTTTGGTTCTCCTAGTCAACCTTGAGATGAGTAAGTCCGGTATACGAAAGACCTCCCAGGCAGATTGTCGTGGCTTGAGAGCAACAAACGGCGAACACCATGACCTATTGAAGGATAAATCTTCTGACAATGAAATTCCATTATGACATGATTATATCAAGCGCCCAAGCGCAACTCTGCACTAGCTTGCAGACAATCTGTCCAGGTGCTGGATGGAGTGATTGACTCACCACAAAGCATGTGCCCTGTTGCCACCGCGATACACTACGTGTTAGAACCAGCTACCGCATCATTGTCATACATGCGTCACGCGCGCATGGTATCCGCGTCATCATTGACGCGCCAGTAAGTACTAACGAGGAAGATTTACTATATAATAAAATATGTATTAGAATAATAAAAATACAATAAATTTTCCCAAAAACATTTTCCTCCATTTTCCTTGTCCTCCCCTAATGTCAAGTAAAATATATAATTCAACTGTTTCACAATACTATGAATGTTAGTAAGGCATTTAAAGGCATTTTAAGGAGTCAATCCTCCTTGATTAGCCTTAAAATTGCTTTAAACTCTGTTCAAGGCAATATAAGGTAATTTCAAGGCTGATTACAGTAAGGAAGGTTGACTCTTTAAAATGCCGTAAAATGTCTTAATTTTTTTGAGACGTTTTAAGACGTTTGTCAGGAAATTTAGGTTTTCCTGATACCGTGTCAAGATTATATCTGCATACGGGCAGTTAAAATAATAACTATTCATCCCATAGCAACAAAAATGGTAACACAAGTTATATGTCACATTCCTCTATAAACTCCTCAGGCTTTTAATCAAGATAAAGAACAATGACTACTTTAGTCCAATCTTGTGTCAAGTGTGACTTATTTCTACAACAGTACCAAGGCGATAGTTCAACAATATTTAGGCTGTGACTCACGCCCTATTATATTGGAACAACTGCACAGCGTAAGTCTTTAGTGCGAGAGCTAAAGGGCTGTAGCCGTGTAGGGCGTGTTTATACATGATGTGTAAGGAGTGTAAATGATGGGAAAAGCTATCTACCAAGTCGTCACTGCTCCCGTGATTGCTCTGAGTGACGAGGAATACATTATTCACAACACACTATTCCTAAGGATTGCAGTGTATCGTGGTGGCAACAGGTCACACACTTTGTGGTGAGTTAATCCCTCTGTTCATATCTGGACAAGATAACATAACGACAGTTGCATCATTCGGCGGCAATGTTGATTTAGATGGCAAGATTTTCTAGAAAGTAGGCTCAGAGCTTTCATAACACTTATGGTCAGCACCATTGGTACGAAACTTGCGCTTCCCTAGTGACCCGATTCTGGAAACCGCGGCAAACACTGATGAATTAGACATTTTCTCTTGCACAACTTGAGATCGCAACTGAAAAGGGAAAAAAATGTACATTTTATTCACAAATCCATCGCCGCACTATTTCATAGCCATTCGATGGTAGAATACACGAGAAAGCAGACATGATATACACGACCTTTCGCTCTCCCGGCCAGCCTTACTATGAGTGAGTCTGGTATACGAAGACCTACCGGACAGATTGACGTGCCTTGAGAACAACAAACGGCAAACATCATGACCAATTGACTGCGAAATTTTCTGACAATGAAATACCGTTACACCATGATGATATCAAGACCCCAAGCGCTCCTCTTGCTCACTCCATCAGAGATCCATCTAGAATTACAAGGGTGAGGTGAATTGAAGTATCTAGTAAACACAGGGATACGGCCATGGCTACGAATTGAGCGTCACCGGTTTGTTGGCAACAAACGGTTCAAACTTCTCGCAACGTCTGATGTGCTAATTTTGTGTAGGAGGTAGAGAGAGGAATCGATACACGTTGAGGGAATCAAATTTTGGATTCCTCTAGCAGTATGTCTCTTGTTCAGTAAAATCGGAGTTCAGAAATGAAGCGGAAGATTTGCTGATCGCTATCAGGCTATTTCAAGTACTTGTTATCATGTTTGATAAATGACCTCTATTTCTTTGCTGCCTCTGCACCCCATCAATCATCAAGTGACTCTGATCGCTATCAGGCTATTTCAAGTACTTGTCATCATGTTTGATAAATGATTTCTATTTCTTTGCTGCCCCTACACCCCATCAATCATCAAGTGACTCTGTGCCAGAAATACTATCTTGGTTGGTTGTACCCAGTCGACCGACCATGAATCTTATAAAGCTCGTACATTCTTTCCTTGTCTTTCAACCTCTAATTCCAACGCACAATACAGTCTTTCTCAACCTTCACTTGCAGAATGTTCTCTAATCAAGTCTTTGTCCAGGAAGTAACAGATAGGTGAGTACCCTAAGTTGTTGGGTTTCGAGGAAGTTTATGATCCGGACAGTTTCGCTGTTGTCTATGTCCAGAATGCTGCCCTTGGTAAGTCCAGGAGTAATTTCAGGTGAACCCTTGTTGTCGTCTAACCGCTTCCAATAGCCCTGCTCGTTTATGACACGTTCCTCACGTTCCCAAATGAAAGGAAATTCATCTGGAAGAAAAAGTTTAAATTGGGATCAATTCTCTACCTATTGGCTCGCTATTCAATGGTTGTCAACCTCATGATCTTCTCAATATTTAATAGTCTCCCAAATACAGATATAAAGGTGAGTAGTTCTATGTCATGGATTGCAAGGAATTTACATTCATACGGGTCTAGTGAGAGATTCATGATGTTTAACACAGAGCCTCACGTCGCAACAGTATATGTAATGACTTCGATCACTTTGTTGATGGTTTATCTATTCTAGCCCTTACAGGAATACAAGGTGCCAACGGCTCGAATTTCTTACCCAACAATTTATCTATCCATTCTTTCAGGGCTCTTGATGGCACGGACATATGCAGTTTCTAACCGTAAGAATATAACTGTTTTGGTGCTTGGACTTTTATTTGTTGTGGATGTTGGGTGTGCAGGGGTATGTATTATATGCTCTCACTTTGTCATGACCAGTAAATTTTGTACCGCATTGCATAGTTTGTGACAATATCAGACAGCTGTGCACCAACTGATCTGGTCCGCAACCAGGTTGCCATGTGAGTTATGTTTGGTTTCATTCCTTCACAAGTTTATTCACAAAATTTCAGAAGTGAGGTTTCTCTTCGATTTGCTTCTGTTTTACAGCTTATGCATTTCTAGTTGTAATTATTGAGGATGTATCGCTCATCCTTTTCGACACAGCAGTCGTCGCAGTCATCCTTTCCAATTCCCTGGAAAACTTGAGAGAGTTGAGAAAATTCAGAGCATTCCACACACAGTCATTGACTCAGGTATTGGTTGAACAAAGTAGGTACCCCAGTGTTATAGTTTATCGAGGCTAATTATTATAAAGGTGTGCTTCGATACGGGTATCCGGTTCATGAATGTATTTTACAAACTGCATCTAATCCATATTTAGATTTGTGCTTACGATAACACTAACAGTTTCCATATTACACAAGGTATTCCCTGATGGCCTCTTACGTATCGCTGGCTAAGCAATGATTATGACAGACCTTAAGAGTAAATACTTTCCTGGATATAACTGGTGTGAATAACAAATTAATCAAATGTCAATAGCCTACTATTTCAAATATTCTTGGTCCAGTACAACACGTGTCAGATCCTTGCCATACAAATACTAGGGTCCCTTTACTGATACTTCATATAGCCTGTCTGTCATTATCATTTGTCGAATTCATCTGGACCTCCAAGAGAAGCATTCACATCCCAATGGCAGCATACGCTCTTTATCACGTCGTGTGGGCGGCTTCCGTGCAACTAGGCGACGGATGCACGATGCCATTAGGGATGAATTCGGTGACCGGAGCCTCATCGAGTCGGTTGAAACTGGAATTTCCTCATCCAACGAAATCGAGCTCCAGGATTTCCCCGCATCGAATACAGATCGGATTGACCTCGATGAATATCCATGGGCCGGCAGGAGTTTGGGAGATTTGGAGAACACAGCTCCTGGAGCATGACATAATTTGGGTAAGCGTTATTTTCTTTGTTTTCAGTTCTGGTGGGTTGTTACGGTTCTGTGTGATGATTCAATGTTGCTTTGCAGATTTGGTTGACGAAGGGTAGAGATAGATTTGAGAGTTGATGTCCGTTCATATATAGGGTAAAAGGAGCGGCATGATAGCATTAACTGCGAAATCAGGATGATATCCCAAACCTTACTATATTTATGATTCTGTTGACTAATTATTTTTTGATCCTTGTTTATACTGCAATTACTGTAATTTATACTAAAGAACTCACCTATTTTTTATTGTAATCTGAAAAGTGATCTTAGTTGTTGTAAGTAACAGACTCTATATAAAATACCTCACCAGCGATTGATTCAAATACATATGAGTGAAGTCATAAATGGACCACGAATAGGACCATCTCAGCTCAGTTATTGCAAGTACGATGGTAAATGTGGAGAGTGTGCTCGAAACAATGAGTATGGAGGGTGGACTTGGACAATAACCTTGACTGTACAGTCAGTGGACCTGCGGTTATGATGTGGACGCGTTCAGGTATGCTTTACTCGTGTAGGTTTTCTTCTAAAGGTAGAGGTGTTGGGCGTTTTCAAACTTGGCCAATTTGATCAAGTGACTTTTGCGGCATGACAAGTCGAATTTCAAGTTCTCAAGGAATGTTAACACACTACAGCTGACGAATTACCGAGTTTCCCGTCATGCTTCGAAACCTCCCGTCTCACATAACCGTGGAGAACCCCTAACTAAGTCCAAGCTAACTTGCTACGCCCATCTTTGCGAGGCCCGTAGCCGAGCCAAGCCAGTCCTCAAAAAGGCCCGAGATACCAAGGACAAGATGTCATCAACCTCGGTGATTACTGTTTTGCCCCTTACAGGAATACAAGGTAACAACGGCTCTGATTTCCCACCAAACATTTTATCTATCTAATTTACCAGGGCTGTTGATGGCACGGGCATATGCAGTTTCCAAGCTTAAGGAAACGACTGTTTTGGTGCTTGGTCTTTCGATGATTGGCAGTGTCGGGTGTATGGTGATATGTATTACATGTTATCACTTTGTCATGACCAAGAAAATTGTGCTGCACTGCATAGGTTGCAACAATAGCAACCAACTGTGCACCAGCTGATATATGGATCTGAAAATCGTATTGTGAGTTATGTTGGTTGTGTTCCTTCATATGATTCGTTTATCGCTAATTATTATAAAGGTGTGCTACGATACGGGTATCTGGATCATGAATTTCTTTTCCAAACTACATCTAACCCACCTTTAGATTTTTGCTTACGATAACACTAACAAGTGCCATCTTACGCAAGGTATTCCCTGATGGCTCCTTACGTATCGTTGGTTAAGCAATGATTATGACAGACTTAGGAATAAATACTTTCCTGGATATAACTGGTGTAATAACAAATTAATCAAATATCAATCACCTACTATTTCCAATATTCTTACTCCAGTAAAAAACGTGTCAGATCCTTCCCATACAACTACTAGGGTCCCTTTACTGATACTTCATATAGTTTGTCTGCCATTGTCATCTGTCGAATACATATGGACCTCCAAGAGAAGCAATCACGACCCAATCGCAGCACTCATTCCTCCCCCAGGCTTGTGGGCAGCTTCCATGCAGCTACACGACGGAGGCATGATGCCATGGATGAATCCGGTGACCGGAGCCTCGCCGAATCAAATGAAACTGGAATTGCCTGATCGAACGAAATCGAGCTCCAGGATTACCCTTCTTCCAATACAGGATTGACCTCGATGAATATCCATGGGCCGGCAGGAGTTTGGGAGAGTTGGAAAGCATGCCTCTTGAAGAATGACAATCTGCGTAGCATTATTTTCTTTGTTTTCAGTTCTGGTGCCTGGTATGTCTTTCGTATACTAGACTCACTTATCCTAAGGCTGACAGCAGAGCCAAAAGTCACGTATATCGTTTCTCGCATGCCTTCTTTCTCGTATATTCTGCCATAGAACGGCTCTGATATAATGCGGTCATGGATGATTTGAATACAATGTACATTTTGTTCCTTTTCATTTAGGAGCTCACGTTATGCAAGAGAAAATATCTAATTCATCAGTGTTTGGCGCGGTTTCAAGAAATCGGTTCAAGGGAAATGTAAGTTTTGTACTAGTTGTGCTAATGTTCGCTGACCATAAGTTCTAGAAAATCGTTGCATCGAAAATCAACGTGATGTGACCACCATGATGCACCTGTCGTTTTGGCTTGCTCCATCAGACACCCGGCGAGAATTCCCAGGGCAAGATGAATTGAAGTGACTAGTGAACACAGGTGTATATACGGCTATGGCTACGAATTGAGTGCCACTGGTTTGTTGGTAACAAAGAGTTCAAGCTTCTCGCAATATCTGATGTGCCACGGAGTGGTTAGGGTGAGGAGTCGATACACGTTGAGGGAATCCAATTTTGAATTCCTCTAAGAGTCTGTTCCCGAAGGAGGTTCAAGGTTGTGAGGTTGGAAATTGCAGTTCAGAAACGATGCGGAAGATTTGCTGTTCGCTATCAGGTTCTTCAGTACTTGTTATCATGTATGATATAAAAATCAAGTAGCTACACTAAAATAATATACACCACTACAATACATGAAATGCAGGGAAAACACTTGAGAACTTGAATATTCTTGAGTGCCATTGATTTACAGGGAATAGCGATAATTACATGAATTGACACACACAATGATCAAGTGTAATGTAGAGAAATGACTAGAAAATGTACTAGAGAATATCGTAATATTTGTCCTTGTGTGTGGGAAGTTAATGCTAAGACCGTCTCGGGCATGTGTCCTCCACTTTCGGCGCTTCGGGTCATTCCCATGACGAATGGATTGCAGGGCTCGGATGGACGAAAGGTAAGTGGTCAAATATTGTGTATAAATGCTATACGGGCTCAATAGAACGCTTTTGTCTCAATTTCATGGGCTCAAAAGCGATCTCTCAGCTCGATGCCGCAGAAACCCCTCAGTGCCTTTGAGCCGTGTTTCGACACCGTTCCGAGCATGGATTTGACGAGTCAAGTCTATTAGGAACAGATTCATGCGGACATATTCCTCTTTCGCAAGGCACAGTGGAAAGACTAGTACGCAAGGTGCTCGACGACGGGAACGACGAACTAGAAAAGGCTATGAGTAAATTTGTAGGTGGATGCGAGACTCTGCTTCATACCGAATGACACGTATGCTCTCAAATTTGACTTTGAGGAGGAAAGAGGAGGGTACTAGCTGGTGGTCAATGCAGCAAATGCATGAATGCCGGAATCCTCCCCTATCAGGCCTTCGTTAACGATAAGAATCGGCTTGTCCAGTGCAGGGTCGCTAGCCAATGATGTCATTCGCCTTTCTTATACAGCTCCTCCCTTCTCATCATTCTTTTAGGAAACCCGAAACAAGCGAAAAATACTGATTTTCAGTGAAATGGCTTGCCAATTTTGAGATGTGGGTTTTCCCGTCAAGGGCTTTGAGCACGGAGCCCAGGTAATCGTATGTCGCTTAGGCTCAAGTCGGTATATCCCTGGCTCCCTTGGAGTAGAGTCCTTTATATGATGTGTGCACCTCCCCTCCGAGCGAGAAAACAGCATGCAGGAATTGGCCCATTCTCCAAGTCTAGTGTCGAGATGTATTGTATAGCTCCCATATTCGATTGACATGTTCGATCATGGAACGTGTCATTTGCTAGCCGATGCGTTGATGTGTTCATCTCAAATTGAAGGTGAGA
>QLPI01000128.1:0-47411 GCA_003314275.1 Chroogomphus rutilus
ACAATTGTCTGATATCGAGTTCTTTGAGATCAACGAGGCATTCGCAAGTCAGGCACGTTTTTTTCCCTCCACACTCCTCCTTACCCCTCACCCTTGGTATTCTAGGCTGTATTTTCGGTGCAACATTTGGGTATTCCGTTTGAAAAAGTGAATCCGAACGGAGGCGCTATTGCAATTGGACATCCACTTGGTTGCAGTGAGTGTCGATTTCCCGCGAACCGAACTGTAATTACTCAAACAATTGCTTTTTCTATCTAGCCGGTGCACGTCAAGTCGCGACAGGACTGGCATATGCCAAGGCATCCGGTTCGAAGATCTTTGTCACAAGCATGTGTATTGGTAGCGGGATGGTGAGTTCCGCCATGATGTTTCCACTTTGAGATCCAGGAAGCTGATTGCCTTTTGTGGTACATCAGGGTATGGCAGCTGTGTTTGTAAATGAACAATAGTTACTCAGTCCCTAGTGGAGCTGGAAGATATGTTTATCGACATTGAATAGTGTGTAGTATTTTGTGTTATATTGAAAATAAAAATAAAAATATCGTTTAACCTTGTTACTTTTGTTGGCTAGAGATGATCTGAGAGCTGTGGTGAATATGTACTGGTCTGTTGCACTATTATTTGGAGGACAGTGAACAACGGGAGGAAGGGGACATGTACCTACGGCGAATAGACATCAATGTCGTAGACCAGGAGTTGGTGTAAAACGATTCTCAACTGTAGTTTTTGCTATTGACCAGGATATCTGTCCATCACTGGACATGACATTATTGTATCGATGGATGAGATGCATTCGTGGGGAGAATAACGGAAGAGACTACTACTACACCGGAATTTGAAGTATGGAATACCAAGTGGGATGAGCCTGAATTTTATTTTGCATTTCTATGTGTACTGATCCTTTTTTTTGGGAGGGGGGAGGTTAAAAACTCTGATCATGTTCAAATGATGACAAACAATGTCGTTAGGGCAGACGCAAAACCTTGGACGACAACTAACCAGGGGGGGGTCAATAGTCAATAGTCAATAGTCAATAGTCTAGCCAATGGTTTACATCAGAGTTTCCATCAACGGATATAGTTGGGGGGAGTGTATCTAATGTAATGAACTCGTGCTTATGGTTGAAGGGTTATTTCTTGACGGGTAGATGAGGCAAGGGTGTGTGAGAGAGAGAAGACGAAATCGGCGGAGGAGGAGGGGAGAGAGAGAGAAAGTCTTAACTGTATCAGCTGAGCAAATGGTTGAGAACGTGCAAAAAAAAAAATGAATCGGTTTTGGTGTATATTTTGTTGTTTTGTTTCTCTGGAGTTGAAAACTCTTTCCAGAGAAGATAGGTCAATATATGAGGTGCATTCCTTTTGCAGCTGTTTTTTTTTGCGCTTTCTGAAAAGCTCTGGAAGGTCGTCGGTGCGGGTGACGTCCCCTCTGGCTGCTCTCTTTGCATGCTCGTCGGCCAGCTCGCTTCCTTCGATTTCCATGTGGCCCGGAACCCACTCCAAGTGGATGTGCAGGTTACGGCATTTATGTTTCAGTCTCCGGATGAGCATGTGGGTAATATCTAGTAGGTATTGTGCCGGCTGGGTCCTGTTGTTCTGCAGGGCCTGGATGACAGCTTGATTGTCGAGGGCAATCAAGGCAGATCTAGCGGTTTGATGGGGTTTCCAGCAGCGTTAGTGCCAGGATCACACCGACGATTTCTCCTTCGAAGACTGTGTGTTTAGAGTCTTTGCCTAGCCTGTATCGAAGGGCCTGCCCATCTTGAAGGGTGACGGCCGCCGCACCGATGCTGCCATCGAGTCCTGATCCGTCTGAGAAGATTTGGACGTCGTCCATCCTCGTTCTCAAAGTACTGGCTGCCTCTGGCTTGCTCTCTGCAATGTGGGCGGTAAATTGAGGGCGTCAGCTGGGGTGGTGTCTGGTCGAGTCCACTGTCTCTAAGGTGTCGAAGCAGTGGAGGAAGGCTTGTAATATATTTTATATATTAGTAAAATGGTTTTCACTGATAGTGAATTTGGCCAACCCTCAAAATAACCACGTTTCAAACAGGCATCGTTCAAAGCGTGGCCATTTAGAAGGATGGCCTTTCACCAATGTTGCTATATTGGTAGGCAGTCTTGATCACCTCTCCGATGAACGCGAACCGGTAGCACTGGTGGGAGAATAAGATGTATGTACCTGGATAGCATCGATTCACTGTATAGAAGATAACCACAATGAGTGTTAGTATTTTTCATTTGACTAGTCCTCATTGATAGTGAATTTGGCCAACCCTCAAAATGACCACGTTTCAAACAGGCATTGCTCAAGCGTGATCATTTAGAAGGATGGCCTTTCACCAATGTTGCTATATTGGTAGGCAGTCTTGATCACCTCTCCGATGAAAACAAACCGGTAGCACTGGTGGGAGAATAAGATGTACCTGGATGGCATTGATTCACTGTGTAGATGATAACCACAATGAGTGTTAGAATTATCAGTGGTCCAAAAAGGACGGGGCGCAAACCTGACTTGGGAGTGCTGGGTAGAAAACTAGATAGTACGCCAAATAAAGCTATGATCACGTGCACCTACACTGACATAACACCGCTCGCACAACAAATGCATCTTAACAACAAGGTGCGACAGGGATAGATGCTCTCCATGTTGTAATTTGATACGCAGATAAGGGTGGAAGGTATGACCGACAATCTATTTTCTTGTAAATACTCTAGCTTATAAGGTAGCGGACAAACGGTTTCCGCTAAGGTCACGTGACTCAAGTGTCACGCTCGCCATTTTGCACAAGGATCTGGCAGCATCGACAAAAAAATTATTCTGAGACCACAGATCAATGGCATGGAACTATATGTACATATTGTTGGTTTTAATTTTTGAAAAAAATCACTATTGCAAGTTTAGTATATCCAAACTTTCAAACATCTTCTCAAAATTCATAAACACATTTTTTAAGCAGTCTGACACTGTCAAAAAATTTTCAGTCACAAAATTTTTGCGCTGATGTAATCACCTATATAAGGAAATATTCCATATATAGAAAGACATTCCCACAGGTAAGGTAGAGGTAGGATATTATCATTGCAGCCAGCCATTTCCGCTAAGGTCACATGACTCAACTGTCATATCCACCATTTTGCACAAGGATCTGGCTGTTGGGAATATTGCGAGTTCGCACCACAACATTCCATGTGACGTGTCTGCATTACATAAGTAGCGCTGTAGCTAAAATTTTCCCTCGTCGAATTATAACCATCACCCGCGTTTCGTAGTACGTGCTTCAGGGGAAATTCAACATAATTCGACCGCACCCGTATTGGATGACTCGAGTGTACTGACTCATCCTCTTAATCGCCTTCTTGAAAACCGCAAAAACATATCATATCTGAATTACCCCTGTTATGTCTGAAGACCGCGATCTAACATTCGCTCCCCTTACCGATGGGAACTATGCAGAATGGGAGATACGTATGGAAGCAGACTTGGTGGAACGAGGACTGTGGGAATATGTTTTTGGGACGGTTGTGAAACCAGAAGGTGATACGGTTGGTGCCAGGAAGGCCGTTGCGGAATACGAGATGAAGATAAGGCAGACCAGGGCCAGGATGATCAAGAGGGTCACGGCCGGTCAGTTGCCCCATATGAAGGATCTCGACCCGAAGAAGGTCTGGGCAGAACTACAGCGCGTCCATCAGGCTCAAGGCTTTGGTTCGAAGCTGGCGATGCGGCGTGCGTTCATTAATGCAAGGATGAAGGTGAATGAGTCTCAGGAGGTTGTGGAAACCATGGCATCGTGGATTGGCAGGGTGATGCATTTTGGACTAGAGGCCATTGGAGTGGATGTGACCGACGACGACGTTATCCTCGTGCTCACAAACGGACTACCTATGGTCTACAACCAAATCATCATCATGTTGGATGCCGCTCGTCCAGAAGATATCACACTCGAGAACGTTATCACTCGGCTTGCAAATGAAGAACGGCGACAGGAGATTGAGGTTGTCAAAAGGGAAGATGAAAAGGCCAACCTTGGAGGATCCGCACTTGTTGTCAAGAAAGGACGTGATGTCTCAGAGATTGTCTGTTTTGGTTGCGGGAAGAAAGGTCACTTTTGCTCTCAATGTCCAGAGAGGAAAGAGGGGACAGCTGCTGTTGCACATGATTCCGATGAGTTATTTGCTTTTTAACTTATGTGGTGCTTCACTCGAGTTGGGAATATTGCGAGTTTGCACCACAACATTCCATGTGACGTGTCTGCATTACATAAGTAGCGCTGTAGCTAAAATTTTCCCTCGTCGAATTATAACCATCACCCACGTTTCGTAGTGCGTGCTTCAGGGGAAATTCAACACTGGCATCATGCCAGATACTATTTTAGCTAAGTCAGACAAGCCTGATGTTGTATATAATGTATCTCAATTATTATTTCCAAAAAAAATCGCCATCCTCTGTAGCAGAATACAAATTGTTTTTTCAATGACAAAAACTTTTGCGCTTGTGACCGTGACTGTCACATCACGTGACCTTAGCGGAAACCGTTTGTCCGCTACCTTATATGTAGCAATGCCCTTTGTTCTCCTAATCCGGCTTCAGTGACCTTACGTGACATGTGATGTATCGCCTCCCGCAGCCCAAACTCCAACACTCCACTGATAGTGAATTTGGCCCAGACACAGCTCACCATATTTTCCTGGATTTGTCTGCATTTTTGGAAAGGCCTTCAAATTTTTGTAAAGCTTGAAAATCAGACGCCCACAGAAGCCCACAGGGGCCTACAGCAGCCCTACTGCTGACCAATTGCGACCCGCTGCTCGGTCCTCGCAGCCACAATGTCTAATGCACGAGGTTGGATGCGGGGGACCGCAAAGCGAGGCGGAACCTCTTCTTCCCTGACAAGTCGCCCATCTGCAGGCGGGCCTCCTCAGTCTGTTGTTCAATCTACCTCTTCTACTGTCTACGGTGGAGGCGTCAAAGATGCCACCGGGAAAACTGCAGAGTTTTCTGTATGTTGTCATATTGTTTTTCACCTTGTTTTCCCTCTCGACTTATGATCTCATACTTTTCGTATAGTCTATGGACGACCAATGTCCTGTCTGCAAGAGTGACCGATATCTAAACCCGAAGCTTCGTCTGCTCGTCAGTTCCACCTGCTATCATAAAATGTATCTTGCGTCATCTCACTTTCACACACGTCAAGAAAGATTCTTAGCATTTTCTTCTTCCTGCCAGGTGCGAATCATGCATTGATCGGCTATTTACGCTGGGACCTGCTCCCTGTCCGATTTGCACGAAAGTGCTGCGAAAACTAGCTTTCACACCGCAGACGTTCGAGGATCTTACTGTTGAAAAGGAGGTGGCTGTTCGACGTAGGACTGCTAAGGAGTGAGCTTGGATCCCTCACATACATGACGTGCAACTCTCATGCTCTCTCTCTCTAGGTTCAACAAACGACGGGAAGACTTTCCGGACCTCCGTAATTACAATGATTATCTGGAGATGGTTGAAGACATCAGTGCGCTGCCTCTTACTTTCATGAATGATATAATCACTCTAACGCACTCCCTCAGCATTCAATCTCATCAATGAGATCGATATACCGGAAACGGAGGCCAGAATCGCAGCCTACCGCGCAGAGAACGCTGCTCTAACTCAATTGAATATCCAACGAGAAAAGATGGACGCGGAAGAATTGCAGGAAGAGGAAGAACGCAATCGGCGAGAGCGAGAAGAGCGGATGCGCGAACTTCGGCGAGAGGAGGAAGTCGAGCGACAGGAACGAGAGAATGAGCGACGAGCTATTATAGAAGGACTTGTTCGTATCGCATGTCACGCTTTTTTGTACGGAGTTTTAACCAAGCCCCCTCGCAGGAGTCGGGCAAAGAAGGCTCAGCTGCCCGCGTCATTGCCAAAACTCGTGCCGAGGCACTGGAGCGTACCGCAGCTCGCGCTGCCTCATCGTCAGTACCAACATCGCAGTCCAAGCTGCTTCGTAGCCGCGCAGCTATCGCAGCCATCATCCCGGACGTGCCTCATGTCCCTCTTACCGATGACTGGTATGCTTATGAAGACCAGTATAGCATGCAACGCGTCTACGATGATCCTTCGAGCGAAGCTGTGCGTGCGGACCGTGAGGGAGTAATGCGAGCTGGTGGATATTGTGTGGAGGATGCATGGGAACGTGCGATTAGAATGGCGATTGGGGGTCTGGAGATTTCTCCTTTACAAGGTGTCGCAGATGTGATTATGGCTTAATATCATTATACGCCTAGGACAGAGTGCTTGGATTTTCATCTGCTCGACATCCTACTGGGGTAGCACAACGCACAGTACGTGTTACCCGAGAGCTAGGTGCCATAGGAGCATGCGGATGAACGATATATTGATGGAATGGAGTTGTATGGTGTTAGGAAAAAAAAAAAAAGGAGGAGAGGGCTGAATAATCTGATTCCAGATCATGGACCAGCTCTTTCGGGGACGTTGGGAAGAATACCTGTTTCCTTGAAACATACAATCGCCACTTGATGGCTTCACTATCGGGTTGTAAAGGGTCGAAGCCGAATACATTTCCGCCTTTATAATGACCAATTTTTTGAGAATCATATACCTCGATGTATGGGTCCAAGGGTTTGTTTTTATTTGGGGTTGATGCACTCGACTTCGATATCACCATGAGTTTTATGGTTCCATATGCATATCGTTTTAATTTCTTTCAAGTGCTTCCTCGGTATTGATACGCATGATACAAGAGGAGAAGTTGACAGCCTCAAAGAACTATACGTTGACTGACTTGAGCACTGACTTGAGCAGGTAAGGTGGTGCGGAATAAGCGGCGCCAGGGAACTATTGTATGATTGACCCCTACTGAGAATGTCACCATTGATATCGCGTCAGAGTCATATAATCTTAATAATCTTTCAATACTTTCCAGATTGAAAAATGCCGTCGTTGTGTAAGATTGGGGTGGGATAGGGTGGAAGAGCCCTTGACCTTCTGAGATTTTTTATTTATTTTTTTATTTTTTATTTTTTATTTTTTATTTTTTATTTTTTGGCGTTGGCAAAATAGATGACTTCCTCGCCGACCTCATCCACTGAACGGGCGGGTCGATCCAGCAGCGAAAGGTAGCAGCCACACAATCCCTCGGAGTCGATAATAGTATATTATCTCATATCCCTAGCTGGCAAACCAATAGGGCTTTCATAAAGAAAGAGAAGGACATTATCAAAAATTGGAGACCATCAAAAAGAATAACTCAAGGTAGATAACATTTATGCTGTCAGATGGTCATTATACCAGGGGACAATACAGGCACAAAATGATCTTCAAGGGTTGGCCAAAATAGCATTTTGCTAGTTTAAGTACATCCAACCTCTGGAAATGGACCGTCTCCTTTGACCGATAAATCACAACTCCAGGCTATACACAACTCCAGGTTTAATAATAATAATAATAAAAAGATATACGCTGCCAGCAAGCAGTCAGATGGCCATCATACCAGGGAACAATACTGCCACAAAACAATCTTCAAGGGTTGGCCGAAATAGCATTTGCGGGTTCAAGTACATCAACCTCTGGAAATGGACCGTCTCCTTTGACCGATAAAACACATCTCCAGGCTATACACAACCCCAGATGTAATAATAATAATAAATAAGATTTACGCTGTCAGCAAGCAGTCAGATGGTCATCATACCAGGGACAAATACAGGCACAAAATGAGCTTCAAGGCTTGGCCAAAATATTTACTGTAAGTACATCAACCTCTGGAAATGGACCATCACCTTTGACCGGTAATACACAGCGTCAGGCTATACACAACCCCAGGTTTAATAATAATAATAAAATAATACTTACCGTGTCAGCAACAAATACAGGCACAAAATGGTCTTCAAGGGTTGGCCGAAATAACATTTGCTGGTTCTATTTAAGTACATCAACCTCTGGAAATGGACCATCTTCTTTGACCGAAAAAACACAGCTCCAGGCTATACACAACTCCAGGTTTAATAATAACCATAAAATAAGACTTCTGCTGTCAGCAAGCAGTCAGATGGTCATTATACCAAGAGAACAATACAGGCACAAAATGATCTTCAAGGGTTGGCCGAAATAGCATTTGCTGGTTCAAGTACATAACTTCTGGAACTGGACCATCTCCTTTGACCGATAAAACACAGCTCCAGGCTATACACAACCCCAGGTTTAATAATAAAAAATAAGATTTTATGCTGTCTGCAAGCAGTCAGATGGTCATTATACCAGCGGACAATACAGGCACAAAATGATCTTCAAGGGTTGGCCGAAATAGCATTTTGCTGGTTCTATTTACAGTAAGTACATCAACCTCTGGAAATAGCCCGTTCTTCTTTAACCGATAAAACACAGCTCCAGGCTATACACAACCCCTACACAGACGTAGCACACCCCAGCCCCGATACTCCGAGCTGGACCGGCTCTTGTTTTCTGCCTGTTGAAATTATCGAGTATATGCAAAGTTAGGCACGTATCATGTTCAAACTCAGCCGACAGTTATTGTTTGGTTTTAGCGCGGAGACGCAGCTCACCTTCGTACTTGAAGCTGAGCCGTGAGTAGATTCCCATTTGCATACCATCTGTCTTCTAATGCCTCTATCTAGTCTATTCATAGGTAGATTAGATTAATATCATTAACCTTCGTACTTGAAGCTGAGCCTCTATTCATAGCTCTGGTTGCGACATATTCCAACAGGTTATGGGCCCCGAGCAACCTTGAAGAACCACGATGTCTGCCATTACAATGTCTAACTCTGAATCTACTTCACTCTCTGTACCAAAACTCCACGATGATGGAAGTAACTGGTCCGACTATGAGCCTCGTATACAAAGAGCTCTTGGCGCAAAAGGATTGTGGATTCACGTTGAGGGGAAAGCTACTGTGCCAAACCCCTACATGCAAGTAAATGGTATTCCTGTGCTTTCTGATGGAAAAACCCCTGCCACGGAGGAACAAATAGAGGCCTGCGAGACCCGTATCATAGAATATGATAAGCGAGAGTCACTCGCTCAACATGTTATCCTTTCCACAACATCATTACGAGTGGGTGCGTTAATCAAAAACCTCAGCACATCAAAGGAGATGTGGGAAACAGTCAAAATGGATGCTACCACTAAAAGCACCCTATACCTCATTGATGCTGAGGATCAACTCGCTGCCATGCGAGTAAGTGACTCAGATGATCCCCGCACTCACCTAGCCAACCTCAAACAACATTTTGAGCTAATGGTGAAGAGGCGCGACAACCTAATTCAAATAGGATCAACACTGTCGGATACACAATTCTCAACTCTTATCATGTCATTCCTCCCAGCATCTTACCGCCCGGCCATCCAAATGATCACTGCAGCTGAGAAAATTGGAGCAACCCAGGGAACTTCAGCAAAACCTAAAATGCTGCCGAACGACCTGATTAACTTCTTAATTGAGGAAGCCCAACACCGCGTCATTGATGATGAACATTCAAAGCTGGCAGAATCGGCACTCCTGGCTCATGCCAAAAAGGGAAAAAGGTCAGATGCGTCCAAAGCGAAGAAAAAGCCAAAGACCAACCCAGACGAGCATTGTGACAACTGTTCTAGGGATGGTCATACCAAAGATGAATGCTGGTCAAAGGGTGGAGGAAAAGAAGGCCAAGGCCCTAGACAGAAGAAAGCGAAGAAAGGCACCAAAACAACGGACTCAGCAGTTGTTGCTGATAATGGCCAAAATGACGATGACCTCTTTGCATTCACCTGTGCTACAGGCTTCGCACCTGCAGTTGCAAACCCCAATCCACCAAAACAGCAATTAGGAGCCTGCATAGACAGCGGTGCCAGCAACCACTACTGCCCTGACCGTACAAAATTCATCAATTATAGGCCAATACTCAGATGTGAAATCATTGCAGCAGATGGGCATAGCCTTAAAGCTATAGGTATTGGCGATGTACAAATTGACTTACCGAATGGCAATGGCAAGACACTCGCAATGTTGAAAGACGCAGTCCATGCACCAGATATGGCATTTACCCTAATATCAATCAGCCGGTTAGATAAAGCAAAATGCGAGGCAATTTTCAAAGATGGAATCTGCACCATTAAAAATCAGACTGGAAAAACCATGGCTACAATCCCCTGGTCTAATGGACTATACCGGATTCCTGTCCCTGAACATCTGCGGCAAATTGACTATGCCAATATTGTCTCTGTCAAAATGGATGTTAATGCTGCACATCGGAAACTTGGTCACATAGGTCTTACTGCCATAAAACATGCAATATCAACAGGCTCTATCACTGGTATTGAGCTCGACTCTACCTCAAAACTTGAATTTTGCGAAGCCTGTGCAAAGGCTAAAGCAGCACGTCAACCCTTCCCAAAGGAATCTCACACGCATGCAATGAAATATAGTGAATGTGTTCACTGGGACTTATGGGGACCTGCTTCGGTTCAAAGTCTAAATGGAAACCAATACGTTGCGGCACGCATAGATGATACAACTTGTGAGACAAGGCTATACTTCCTAAAGAAGAAAAGCCAGACCTTTGAGGCATACAAACATGATGAAGCCTATATTGAAACCCAAACCGGTAATCGCATAAAAAGTGTACGCAGTGACCGAGGGGGAGAATTCCTTTCAAAAGATATGAAAAATCATCAGGATGAAAAAGGAACTACAAGAGAACTTACAGTTCATGATTCCCTACCTCAAAATGGCTCTGCAGAACGAGGAATGCGTACGCGTGCTGAACAGGTCCAAGCACTGCTTATCTCTTCTGGATTACCGCGGTTCCTGTGGGAGGAAGCAATGAAACATTCCTCATGGCTTCAAAACTGAACACCTACATGTGCACTCAACGGTAAAACTCCCTATGAAGCCCGATATAAGAAGAAACCACACTTAGCCGGCAGTCAGGAATTTGGTGCCGCTGCATATGTCAAAGACTTAAATGCAGGCAAACTAGACTCACGTGCTCTTATCGGCAGATTTATTGGATATGATACTGAATCAAAGGGGTACCATATCTACTGGCCTACTGTTACGATGTAGAAAAAGGATGTAATCGTAATATTATTAATCTTCCAAAGGTAAGGCAATGGCGAGGTTCTGGATGGGGCTTGGCTTCAACGTTATGTGTTGCGCCCACTAGACCGCACGGTCCCCAATTTCGTAAAGGCGAGACAGACAGAAATGAACAGAGGAACCTTAGTTGAAATCAAGGTTGATTTTCTGACTGAAGTCTGAACTAAGAGTACAAGATCTTTTATACTACTTTCTAATCTACTAGGAGTCGAATAGATTCCTATAATAGAATGAGAAAGCCGAGGATCATGAAAAGCCAGAACAGAAATACTACGTCCCCAATAATGATCTCCTCCGTGACATTGTGGAGTGACGTGTCACTCCGATTCCCAACGGAGTTACCCTAAGGAACGTAATAGCGGATCGGACATAAGAGACTGAGCAGAATTGCGAATAAATGAAAATGGAACGGAATGTAAATGAAAGGATATTAAACGTAAATGAAGACGGAATGGAATAGCGAGCATATGGAGTGTGACGTAAATGAGTGGAGTGAATTGACAGGAGCATGTGACGCCAAGACGGATACACAAGGTGCATATAGTCCGTGGGCTGAGGGCGTTACGTTGAATAGCGAGCGAGAGCGGAGTTGGGCTGAGTGGGCTGAAATGAATAGTTGGGCATGCCGGGGTACGGTTCCTGACACCTACCAAGAAATCAGTCACCATCGAGCATAATGTCATTTTCAATAAAAACAATGTACGATCAAATGTTCTTGCAGATTTCTCCATCGGTGATTTGCTGGATGAGGGGGAGAGGGATAAAATCATCCACTCAAATCAACCCTCTAATCCATGCGCTAATCAACCAGATATCAGTGAAACTGCTAAGCCAACTCCAGACCCACCTGACCCAGCTATCACTCCTGTAGAAAACGAGACCACCGTTGATCTACTTCCTGATAATGCTGAGGAAACAGAAACTTCACCTAAGTTAGGATGAGGATGCCGTGCAAGAAAACCACCAGGTGCCTACAAGCAAATGCATGAGGGACTTGCAGCAGTGGCCGCACAATTGGAAAACACAGACCTGAAAGATGAATATATCACTCAACAGGATGATACCTTCAATTATATCCTCGACAATTATCTTGACTATGCCCTTATAGCGACCAACGGTTCAACACCAAAGACCCTTGATGAAGCACTTGAAGGACCAAACAAAGTCCATTGGCAACAAGCGCTAGAATACGAAATAGGTCAACTGCAGAAACTCAAGACATGGGTGATAGAAGACTTACCTAAAGGTCAAACAGCGATCCCCTGCTCTGAAGTTCTAAGAGAAAAGCCTGGCTTAGATGGCAAAACAACATACCAAGTCCGTATTGTAGCTGGTGGGCACAAGCAGGTTAAAGGAGTCAACTACACCGAGACATTTTCTGCTGCAGCCAAGTTACCTTCGATCTGAGTTATTCTGGCTAATGCAGCTACACTGGACTGGGAAATTCATCAAGTCGATGTTAAAAGTGCTTACCTTAATGCACCGCTAAAGGAGACCGTTTACATGAAAATCCCTAGAGGTGCCGGTAACCCGACCCAAAAAGGAAAGGTATGCCAACTCTTGAAAGGCATGTATGGCCTCAAACAAGCTGGCAGAGTATGGCATCAAGAACTCACAAAAGTGTTTACCATAAACCTTGGATTTTCCCGGTCTGCCATTGATCATTCAGTATTCTACAAGAAAACAGCATCAGAACACACTGTTGTTGCAGTTGCTACTGATGACATGATACTCACCTCAAAAGGAATACACGATATCAACAAGTTGAAGAGCGATCTTGAGGGATGCTGGGAAATGTCAGATCTTGGTGAGATCCGCTCGTACCTGGGCTTTGAAGTGAAGCGAAACAGAAAAGCATGCACAATATCAATTAATCAGTGAACATACATTGAAGTGATGGCTGAAAAGTTTGGATTGTCAGCTGCAAAACCGGTCTCCATCCCGATGAATCCAGGAACAAACCTTCATAAAGAGCAAGGACCAACGCTCCTAGCTGAGATCATGCGAATGCGGAAGGTACCGTACGCCGAAGCTATCGGAACTGTCCTATGGGCAGCGATGGTGTCAAGGCCGGATATTGCGTTTGCGACTGGGGTATTAGCCCAATTTATACAAAACCCGGCTGAAATCCACTGGCAAGCTATCAAGCGAGTAATGGTCTACCTGTGAGATCCCAAGGACCTCTGGTTAATGTTCAGTGGAGCTGAAAGAACCGCAGTCACCGGGTACTGCGATGCAGATTGGGCAACGCAAACTCACAGGCATTCGATTTCTGGATACGCATTCTTCATGGGCAATGAAACAGTTTCCTGGAGTTCAAAGAAACAGCACATCATTGTGCTGTCCAGCATGGAAGCAGAATACATATCTCTTACCCATGCAGCCAAGGAGGCACTATGGTTGCAGAGGTTCATTGCGGAAATCCGACGCGAAACGACCAAAGCCATCACGATCAATTGCGACAATCAGGGAGCGATAGCGTTGTCAAAAGACAACAAATTTCATGCTAGAACAAAGCATATCGACCTGCGGTATCACTTCATTCGTGAGTGTGTTGCGGACCAGAAAATTGGAGTTGACTACGTGCCTACCGAAGAAAACATATCAGATATCTTCACCAAACCACTTCCAAAGGTACTCTTTGAGTGTTTCCTCAGGAGTCTTGGACTATCGCACGTATAACTTTGCATTGCAATTTTATGGAGTATATACTCGAGGGGGAGTGTTGAAATTATCGAGTATATGCAAAGTTAGGCGTGTATCATGTTCAAACTCAGCCGACAGTTATTGTTTGGTTTTAGCGCGGAGACACAGCTCACCTTCGTACTTGAAGCTGAGCCGTGAGTAGATTCCCATTTGCATACCATCTGTCTTCTAATGCCTCTATCTAGTCTATTCATAGGTAGATTAGATTAATATCATTAACCTTCGTACTTGAAGCTGAGCCTCTATTCATAGCTCCGGTTGCGACATATTCCAACACTGCCGGTCCCCCTATCTGTGAGGAATTGGCCCTCTTGTGCCTCCCCAGCCAATAATCATACATCCCAGTCCTTCTGATATGTTTTCCCCCTTCTGATACTTAGACACTCTGCCATAGCCAATGTATCTCGTAGTAGTGGTGCACCATAAGTGCCTAGCGCTTCGAGCACTATAATTGATCTCTCTCTCTCTCTTTCTATACACAACCCCAGGTTTAATAATAATAATGAAATAAGATTTACACTGCCAGCAAGCAGTCAGATGGTCATTATACCAGGGGACAAATACAGGCACAAAACAATCTTCAAGGGTTGGCCAAAATAGCATTTGCTAATTCAAGTACATCAATCTCTGGAAACGAACCGTCTCCTTTGACCGATAAATCACAGCTCCAGGCTATACACAACCCCAGATTTAATAAATAATAAATAATAAGATTTATGCTGTCAGCAAAGCAGTCAGATGGTCATTATACCAGGGTACAATACAGGCACAAAATGATCTTCAAGGGTTGGTCAAAATAGCATTTTGCTGGTTCAACTCTGGAAATGGACCGTCTTCATTGACCGATTAAAACACAGCTCCAGGCTATACACAACCCCAGGTTTAATAATAATAAAATAAGATATACACTGTCAGCAAGCAGTCAGATGGTCATTATACCAGGGGACAATACAGGCACAAAATGATCTTCAAAGGTTGGCCGAAATAGCATTTTGCTGGTTCAAGTACATCGACCTCTGGAAATGGACCGTCACCTTTGACCGATAAAACACAGCTCCAGGCTATACACAACCCCAGGTTTAATAAATAAATAAAAATAAGATATACGCTGCCAGCAAGCAGTCAGGTGGTCATTATACCAAGGGACAAATACAAGCACAAAATGATCTTCAAGGGTTGGCCGAAATAGCATTTGCTGGTTCTATTTAAGCACATCCAACCTCTGGAAATGGACCGTCATCTTTGACCGATAAAACACAGCTCCAGGCTATACACAATCCCAGGTTTAATAATAATATAAAATTAGATTTATACTGTCAGCAAGCAAGCAGTAGATGGTCATCATACCAGGGCACAAATACAGGCACAAAATGATCTTCAAGGGCTGGCCAAAATATTTTAAGTACATCAACCTCTGGAAATGGACCGTCACCTTTAACCGATAAAACACAGCTCCATGCTATACACAATGTTGGAACCAAGATGAGTAAGCACCGAACGCAACAAGGAATGGATGTCCCGGTCATGTTCGACCGGGACCATATATATACTGAATGACTAGAACGTAGCCCCTCAGTGAACTGCCTGTTCACTGAGGTACGTATTCCATTTGCACGCCTAAATACAACGACGCTAATTATATTGTAGTCTGTCTGTATTTAGGTATAGTAATAGTATATCTCAGTGAACTGCCTGTTCACTGAGTCTGTCTGTATTTAGCTACTGCGCATAACCGCTACAGGTTATGGGCCCCGCAGAGCCCACCATGTCAACCCCCACCTCCAAGTTGTTTGTCGTCCCGAAGCTGGCCAGGGACGGCATGAACTGGGTTACCTGGAAAAGTCAGACATTAGCCATCCTATCCGTGACTCGTGGTGCCAAACGTCACCTGGATGGGACCGCGAGAATTCCCCCTCTGATCCCCACCTATCCCAAGGGCCATAAACTAACGGTGAAGGAGGAGGAGGACCTGGACGACTTAGAAAGACGCTGGGACGATCACAATCAGCGAGAGGCCACGATCATGGCCCAAATATTTACCACAGTCCCCGACAGCCTCCTCATTGAAATCCGCAACCTCCCTACAGCCAAGGACGTATGGGACGCCGTATGCTCAAAACACGAAACTAGAGCGCTCACCATTAAGGTCGATATGCAGCGCCGGATGTACGAGATGAAGTGTGAGGACGAGTCAAACGTCCGTATGCACCTGGAGGCGATCATGAGGATGCAGGAGCAGCTCGCTGGGATGAACGCAGGACTCACCGATGATGACCTTGTCACCGTCATCCTTGGATCGCTCCCTAAGTCGTACCGCCCACTCATCAACGCCATTACGATGTCAGCGGCGCACGCGAAGGCGAAACTGGAGCCGGATCAGGTGGTCAGTACATTAATCGACGAGTTTGAACGACTCGCCATTGAGGAGCGCCAACTGAAGGCGAGTGAGAACGCTCTCACTGCAGCGAAAGGGCGCGGGAAGTCACAGGGACGCAAGGGCACCTCCAATACCACGAAAACTGACATGGAATGTTGGAATTGTGGGAAAAAGGGGCATAAGAGAGTGGACTGCCGCTCTAAAGCCAAAAAGAAAGATAAAAGGGATGAAGACACAAAGGCAGGCAGTTCAGCGAACGCGGTAACTGAAGGCGAGGAGTTTGCCTTCACAACGACATTTGCTGGGCCCACGCTCGCGCTGGGAACGAGTGCACTGACGGGACGGGAAGTCGACGTCTATGACTCGGGCGCATCAGGGCACATGTCACCAGACAGGCACCGGTTCGTCACCTTCAAGGAAATCGCGCCGCGTGCAATCAATGCCACCGACAAAACCGTGTTTAAAGCTGTCAGGATAGGCAGCATGAAAATCGGAATCCCGAACGGAAAAACTAAAATGCACGTCACATTGAAAGACATGTTGTATTGCCCCGATCTAGCGTTCACATTGATTTCGTTGACGCGCTGCGACGCCGCAGGGTACTCGGTCCTATTAAAGGACCAAAAGTGCATGATTCGCGATAAGCGAGGGACGCTGCTTGGGCAGGTCCCGCTCTCGAATGGGCTCTACAAGGTAGAACATAAGTCTGTGGCAGCACCGGCAAACATAGCGCGAAAACAACTCACTGCGGACGAGTTGCATCGGCGTATGGGCCACATATCCCCACAGACCGCCCGGAAGCTCGTCCGGGATGGTACCATAACTGGCCTTGACCTTGACATGTCGAGCGAGCCAAGTTTTTGCACAGCCTGCGCGCAAGCAAAACCGACCAGGAAGCCGGTCCCACAAACGCGAGAGGGACTGCGGGCCGTGAAAATCAGCGAAAAAGTCCATTCGGACATATGGGGGCCGGCGAACCCCCAGAGCTATGATGGCAAAGAGTATTTCATTAGCTTCACCGATGACCACAACAGGTGGACTTACCTGATTCCGATGGCAAGGAAAGGGGAGGCCTTTAACTGCTATAAGCAGTATGAGGCATGGGTCGAAACCCAGCACGGCGCGAAGTTGAAGCGCCTGCAAACCGACCGCGGGGGGGAATATCTCTCACAAGAGTTCACGGCGTACCTGAAATCGAAAGGAACCATACGGAGTCTTACTGTACACGACACGCCACAGGAAAACGGCGTGTCAGAGTGCCTGAATAGAACGCTATTGGAACACGCTCGGGCTATGCTCCTGACGGTCGGCCTACCGAAGTTCCTGTGGACCGAGTCAGTCCAACACGCGGTATGGCTCAAAAACCGGACCTCCACGTGTGCGCTCAACGGCAAAACGTCATATGAGCTTGTACACGGCGTGAAGCCTGACCTAACTGACCTACCTGAGTGGGGCACAAAGGTTTTTGTGCTCAAGGAGCATGCTGGCAAGCTTGACTCCAAGGCAGATGAGGGGAGATGGATGGGGTACAGCGACGAGAGCAAGGGCCATAGGGTTTACTGGCCCGGAAAGCGTCGCGTCACCGTCAAACGCAACATGACGTTCGACGCTCCGGTCCTGGTCATGCCCGCCGATGCACTAACTGAGGGGGGGTCGATCACCCACGGCAGTAGAGCCATCGGCGGCACTCCTCACGGCCACGGCAACGGCAGCAAAGGCGTTGGCGTTGGCGGCGGCAGCGGCACCCATCATGGCCAAGGACCACCCCCACTACCACCAGACCCACCAGGTCACGCGCGCATCGACCCGCTCGACGACTTCGAGGACGCGGATCCACTCGGCAGGGGTCACCATATGCGGAAGCCATCCACGTACGTGCGTGGGATCGCCGACGGCACTGGCAGCAGCACCGGTCATGTGAACGCCCCCATATATCCAAAGGGGCTGCCGGCCCCCACCGGGAATGTCGCCTTAGCGGTCCTGGAGGAAATGGAGGAGGCCAGCACGGCGGATGAACGAGCGATGCACCGCTCGCTGGAACACGCGATGGCGGCGGCTACCCAGAGCGTGGGAGTCGACCCGGTTAGCCTGGACGACGCGCGTTCATGCAAAGACTGGCCGGTGTGGGATGCGTCTATCAAGCAGGAGCTGGACCAGCATGCAACGCTGCGTACGTGGGACCTCGTAGAACCCCCGGACGGCGCCAACATCGTTGGTAGCAGACTCGTTTTCTGCTACAAACACGATGCGAATGGTAATGTTGTAGCCCACAAGACCAGGCTCATTGCACAAGGCTTTTCCCAAACAGAAGGGATAGACTACAACGAGACATTTTCTCCCACTGCCAAACTTTCCACCATTCATATAATTGCCGCAATAGCAGTCAGGAACGACTGGGAACTCGAACAAACCGACATTGATGGTGCATACCTCAATGCCCCAATTACCGAGACAGTGTACATACACCAAGCCAAAGGCTATGAAGCCCCTGGACAAGAACGTCACGTTTGCTGTCTCAACCGCGCGATCTACGGCCTCAAGCAGTCAGGAAGGGAATGGTACAATATGCTGTGTGGCATCATGTACAGGTTCGGATTTACGTGTTGTGAAGTTGAACACGCGGTATTCCACAGATATGCCGGCCAGGACGCTCTCATCATCGCTGTAGACGTCGATGACCTCACCATGGCTGGCAACTCCAAGCTCGTGATCTGCGCATTCAAGAACGAATTGCGCACCATTCTCAAAATTAAGGACCTTGGGGATTTGAGCTGGCTATTGGGAATAGAGGTGAAGCGGAACCGTGAGATGCGTACAATCTTGTTTTTGCAATGCGCGTACATCGAGAAAATACTCAAAAGGTTCAATTTACAGGACGCTAATCCGCTCAGCACACCACTTGACCCCCACCACAAACTATCACTGTCCCAGTCCCCTTTCACCCCTCGCCAGTTTGACGAGATGCGAAACGTGCCCTACAGAGAGGCTATCGGATCCCTCATGTACGTGGCACTAGGCACGCGCCCGGACATCGCTTTCGCCGGCTCTTTCCTGGCGCAATTCATGCAAAACCCAGGGAGAGCGCACTGGGAAGCGGTTAAGAGAGTCTTTCGCTACCTCAAGGGAACGAAAAACACTTGCCTTGTCATTGGAGGTACACGGAAGGGACTCGAAGCGTACTCGGACGCGGACTGGGCATCGCAGGAACACAGACACTCGGTGTGTGGATACGTGTTCACGATCGATGGAGGGGCCATCTCCTGGAGCTCGAAAAAGCAACCCATTATTGCGCTATCAACTACTGAAGCCGAGTATATCGCTGCAACTCACGCTGCGAAGGAAGCGCTATGGATCCGAATGTTCATCGCGGAAATTGCTCGACCACTCAGAAAACCCATCACCATCCATCTGGACAACGTCTCTGCAATTTCCATTACCAAGAACGACGAGTACCATCCCCGGACGAAACATATCGATATCCGCTACCATTTTATATGCCAAGCTGTACACGAGAGGCTGATTCATGTCGACTACATACCGATGGACGATATGGCGGCGGACATGTTTACGAAAGCCCTCCCCCGACACAAAGTGCTACACCTGAACGCGATGGTCGGGATGCGTTCTGCTTAAGGGGGGGTGTTGGAACCAAGATGAGTAAGCACCGAACGCAACAAGGAATGGATGTCCCGGTCATGTTCGACCGGGACCGTATATATACTGAATGACTAGAACATAGCCCCTCAGTGAACTGCCCGTTCACTGAGGTGCGTATTCCATTTGCACGCCTAAATACAACGACGCTAATTATATTGTAGTCTGTCTGTATTTAGGTATAGTAATAGTATATCTCAGTCAACTGCCCGTTCACTGAGTCTGTCTGTATTTAGCTACTGCGCATAACCGCTACACACAACCCCAGGCTATACATACCCCAGGTTTGATAATAAAAAAGATTTACGCTGTCAGCAAGCAGTCAGATGGTCATCATACCAGGGCACAAATACAGGAACAAAAAATCTTCAAGGGTTGGCCAAAATATTTTAAGTACATCAATGTCTGGAAATGGACCGTCGTCTTCTTGGACCGATAAATAATTAGGGTTGCTCAATACGTAGAGTGTGGGGGGAGGGTCATGGGTCTTGTTGTTCATGATCTAAGAGGTATGGTGTCATTAGACGATTAGACGAGTGGATGGTCATGTGCAATGAATCGTCGGACAAATGCCTGCCAGTGGCAGCGACTCCATACTTATGGCTCGAGAGACTACAAAATCCAAGCCCCTCCCAAATATACCCCAAGTCGCGTAGAGATTTACACACCTCGTTTTTATCTTGTCTTGTCTTGACGCATGTTACTGTAAAACATGAGATGAGATGATCGAAAGTAATGCTCATTCCAAGCAGTTCTCTCAGAGCCAGCCAATATTTGTTAGCTCCCCCCTCCCCCGCCCCCTCTTCCCATCGCCCACCCTTCCCATCGCCTACCCACTGTCCAGGGCACCGGCTTGGTGACTACCGTACAGGGATGACTCAGGGTCCGTGGTTTTCGTTCGGCGCCACAAAAACCGGAGTTCCATAAAGCCCAAACAAGGATCACCATTCCTCCGGACCAAACAAACAAGCGATCCAATTGCATGCTTCAAACGATCCAATGAAAAATAAAAACAAAATAAAAATACCGTTCCGAGGTCGTCATTAATAGACAATACCGATTTTTCACACTGACACCAATGGCTTACATATTGAATGTCGAAATGCCAAGATGATATCAAACAATGAAGAAGTCCGGGCGGAGGTGTGTGTATTCAGCGAAACCCTGTGTAGACCACGAGACCAGCAGGGAATGGCGAAATCGAAGGTGGGATCGCCAGGGTGAGCACGAATTATGTCCGTTTGATGTATATAAATGATGCGAGAAGCGCCACAATTCAGCAGGCTAAAATGTTCACGCGAGTCGTTTGAGGTGCCCGCTAACGAGTATATTACTCGCTACATGGGGTCTTGATTCCTCCGGAGCAGTCCTAATGTGCGTTGAACCACATGACATTTGGTTTCAATAGGAGATGGTAATATCTAATTCAAGCATAACTATATTCAACCTGCAACGAGTATACGACTCTGAAGAGCTTCGATATTCTGCTACTATAGGAGGATTAGAAGCTGCAATGCTAATTTTTAAAATTGGAGACCATCAAAAAGAATAACTCAAGGTAGTAGTATTCTAGATTCTCAGAATTCGTTGACCTACATGCTCCTAATTCTTGATCTGACTCCCAGTACCCGGATCTGAGAAACCATACACATATTGTTGCTATTCAATTATGTATTAGTTACACAGATCTAAGTTATTCCAGCTGCAATCCAGTGACCATACACAACCCCAAGTTTAATAAATAATAATAAAATAAGATTTATGCTGTCAGCAAGTAGTCAGATGGTCCTCATACCAGGGGACACAATACAGGCACAAAATGATCAAGTTCAAGTACATCAATCCCTGGAAATAGAATGTCTTTTTTGACCGATAAAACACAGCTCCAGGCTATACACAACCCCAGGTTTAATAATAATAATAATAACAAATAAGATTTATGCTGTCAGCAAGCAGTCAGATGCAAGAAGACGACGGTCCTTGTCCAGAGGTTGACGTACTTAAATAGAACCAGCAAATACTATTTCGGCCAACCCTTGAAGATCATCTTGTGCCTGTATTGTTCCCTGGTGTAATGACCATCTGACTGCTTGCTGACAGCGTAAATCTTATATTATAGCCTGGAGCTGTGTTTTATCGGTCAAAGGAGACGCTCCAGTCCGTTTCCAGAGGTTGGATGTACTTAAAATATTTTGGCCAGCCCTTGAAGATCATTTTGTGCCTGTATTGTCCCCTGGAATAATGACGACCGTGAAGACACCAGGGTTGCTGAAAACGTAGAGTGGGGGGGAGGGTCATGGGTCTTGTTGTTCACCATCTAAGAGGTATGGTGTCATTAGACGAGTGGATGGTCATGTGCAATGAATCGTAGGAAAAATGCCTGCCAGTGGCAGCGACTCCATGCTTATGGCTCTCTCGACTACAAAAACCAAGCCCCTCACAAATATACCCCAAGTCGCGTAGAGATTTACACACCTCGTTTTTATCTCGTCTTGACTTGACGCATGTTAAAACATGAGATGTGATCGAAAGTAAGGCTCATTCCAAGCAGTTCTCTCAGAGCCAGCCAGCCAATATTTGTTAGCTCCCCCCGCCCCCGCCCCCCCTTCCCATCGCCCACCCTTCCCATCGCCCACCCACAATCCAGGGCACCGGCTTGGTGACTACCGTACAGGGATGACTCAGGGTCCGTGGTTTTTGTTCGGCGTCACAAAAACCGGAGTTCCATAAAGCCCAAACAAGGATCACCATTCCCCCGGAACAATCACACAAGCGATCCAAAACGTGTGTTCAAACGATCCAATGAAAAATAAAAATAAAAATACCGTTCCGAGGTCGTCATTGATAGACAATACTGATTTTTCACACTGACACCAATGACTTACATATCGAAATGTCGAAATGCCAAGATGATAATCAAACAATGAAGAAGTCCGGGCGGAGACGTGTGTGTATTCAGCGGAAACCCTGTTTTGGACCATACGAGACGATCAGGGAGGGAATGGCGAAATCGAAGGTGGGATCGCCAGGGCGAGCACGAACTATGTCCGTTGGATGTATATAAATGATGCGAGAAGCGCCATAGTACAGCAGGCTAAAATGTTCACGCGAGTCGTTTGAGGTGCCCGCTAACGAGTATATTGCTCGCTACATGGGGTCTTGATTCCTCCGGAGCAGTCCTAATCTTCGTTGAACAAGATGACATTTCGTTTCAATAGCCGATGGGAATATCTAATTCAAGCAGAACTATATTCAGCCTGCAACGAGTATACGGCTCGGAAGAGCTTCGATATTCTGTTACTATAGGAGGATTGGAAGCTACAACGCTAATTTTAGCAATTGTGCACTGCCCTCGGACCACTATACCCGGAGCAAACTGCAAACTGGAGTTGGCGCTCAAGTTGGGCACCTTAAAACAAGAGATCTATCAAACATAGATCCGTTCCTGAAGGAATTATTCGTCAAAAATAAAATGTGCACAGTCGAACGAAACCCTTGATTTGCGATGACATATAGGGAGCGGCTCCGATAGGCTTGCACTGTGAGATGGATCGGAAATGGCCGATCTTAAGCAAATCTTTACCGGCTAGAACCACTATTGCTGGTGTACGGTCCCTAAGTTGGGGACGAAAGCTTGAAAAAAAAGGGGGGGTTTATGGAACCTAAACCTGTTCCTTCAGGGATTGTTGGTCCCAAAGACTGAATTTGTGGGCATGACAAAGTGCTGAGAGTATTTGGCACAGAGGCTACTAAAGTGGGGGTGTGAAGGAAAGAAAGGGATGGTGGAATTAGCAAGAGACTAGCCTACCTTTTGGCAAACACTGTTACAAATCTTGCCAACTCGCACCTGCGCAATAACATGACTGTAAAGGGTCTTTGCAGTTAGGGGTGTGGAGCAGCGAGCCAAGCGAGTACTAAGCAATGCACTCCGGAGAGTCAAAAGCTGTGCATTAGCGAGAAAGCCTTTAACTTTGAATGATTAGCGTCAATGAAGCGTGACGTGACGATCATACCATCACTGGACAATTGCAGTGATGACTGATGCATATGTCAGGACGCCACTGACAAAGGCTGGTCCATGTGTCTGTGCGTGGCTGAACTAGAGTTAATCGATCCAGAATAAATCAAACATTAGTCATTTATACATGCCACTGTGGCTGAATCTCGCTCCCGGCTCGCCGGCACATGAGTAGTCTTCGGGTTCAACTAGCTTCTGGAGGCAGCACTTTTACGTGGAGCTGCCTATGGGAATGTTAGGTGCACTATCTCTAATTTTTATTTTCACCACAACATCTCAAGATTGAATGAATATAAACAGAAACGTTTGGGTTTTCAATCGGTCATGTCAAATCTGCAGCATCGGACTTATCAACCCGGGGGCACTGTATCCTATCACGCGGTCCTTTTCTCGTACGCCCGGAAGACTCATTGGCGTATCTGTGTACAGTCATAATACGTACAATAGCCTCCGCCTAGTAATATTTCAAGCGTGCTTCCGTCATGATGTTTAGCGACAATATTTCCCACTATATATACGCCTGCCCGTTCGCACTGTATTCCTCATTGTCCCCAAACCCTTATTCTTTCCTCAAAAGTCTTTCCGGACAATGTCTGACCTTCAACCCACCCACCACACCCGGAGCTCGAGTTCCCTCAGCACCCGCGTTGAATCCTCTGAAAAAGACTTGGAGCTCTCACCAGCACCTACTCATCATGACGAGGAAGCTTTCCAAGCTGGAGGCGATCTTGGTGGAACAACAAAGGAGGCCCAACTAGAGAAGACATCCTCCAATGATCCATTCTTGGTCGTATTTCAGCCTGGAGATCCTGAGAACCCAAAAGTGCGATATTCCAATCATTGAGATTCAAGTATTCAATACTCATCATCCTAATCGCAGAACTGGAGTGTATTCGGTCGATGGATAATGTATATCTACTTCACTGCGTCTATGAATGTCTCTAACCATCAATTGCATCATTTAGGACTATAGCATGCAGCATCTTCGTCCTAAACTCGTTCGCGCCACATTCTCTTCCGTTTTGTCGCGTTTTTAAACACTTTGTGTAGAACATTCGCAAGCTCCTCTCCATCCGGCATCATTTTGCCTATGATGAGCAACTTCCGCTTCTCCGAAGAAGTCGGAACTCTCACTGTTTCGCTCTTCGTAGCCGGTCTGTCTCTTCCGCCATCTATGCCATCTAGCGCTGACTAATTACGTTCAATTGCTATAGGATATTGCTTCGGACCGCTACTATGGGGACCGCTTTCAGAACAAGTATGTGTCTCGCTGTTAAAATAATAATGTTCCATCTAATGTTTGCATAGTACGGCCGTAGGTCAGTTATTGAAACACTAATATGTTCATGCAAGTCGCCTGAACATTTCCAAAAAGACCAGTTTTCATCATAGCCTTCATTGGTTACACGGCATTTCAAATCGGAGATGCACTAGCTCCCAACACAGCAGCATTACTCATATTTCGTTTCCTCAGTGGATCATTCGCAGCAAGGTCAGTGCCGTGTACCCCAATCTTAGATGTCATCTCATTCCTGACTTTTCACAGCCCTCTAACAAACTCTGGAGCATTCATGGCGGACATGTTCGTTCAAAACCCGTATTTTGTAGCCATTAGAGCTGATACTGACCACCAAAAAACAGATGGGACGTTAAAACACGTGGAAAGGCTCTGGCTCTGGTAGGCCCCCGCATATTGTGGCGTATTTTGTGGCGGTTCCACTGACGTATCGCGTAGTTCTGCGTTGCCCCATTCGCCGGTCCTGCTTTGGTACGCCCGATCCCGTTTGCTTAGTCACACTTGATATATATCTCCATCTCACTAGGCGCCGGCTGTGGGCGGTTACATTGCCGTCAGCGGTATATCCTTTCGTTGGCTCTTCTGGGTCCTCGCATGCTTCGTAAGTCCTTTCCCTGAGAGTCCTTTCACGCGCTCACCGAGTCTTCCACCGACAACCCTTCTTCATATTTACCTATAAAACATAAAACATTAGACCGCCGTCTGCCTGCTCGTCATGATCGTATGCATCCCGGAGACCTACGAACCGGTGATTCTGGTCCGCAAGGCAAGGCGTCTGCGAAAGGAGACCGGCGACGAGCGGTATTACGCCGCTTTTGAGCGCCGTGATGTCCCGCTTGGCAGGCGAATTAAGGATGTGATGGGGAAGCCGTTTGTTGTGCTTTTCCACGAGCCGATGTTGATGGCGATCACTATTTATCAAGCGGTAGGTGTTGCCTTGCGCGGCGCTAGTTATACCCGTCCTCCTTTGTGTTGAAGATATTCATGGATTTTATTACTTACAGTTCGTCTATGGGTGCATGTATCTTCTCTTCGAAGCGTATCCCATCGTCTTTATCAAGGGTCATAACATGAACGCAGGACAATCAGGTACTTGTTTTTATTTATATTCATATTCCATACCAAAACATTGCTCAAACCCTCATCTGCAGGCCTCATGTTCATTCCCCTCCTCGTGGGAGGTGCTGTAGGCGCGGCAATTGTATGTTTATTCCTCCTTTCTTACATTAAATTCCAACCTACACCTCACTCCTCAGTATCTCATGGTTTACGAACCACGCTATTCAAAACAAATCGATCAATATTCCCCTCTTCCCGTCCCTCCTGAAGAGCGACTCCGCATTGCAGTGTTGAGTGGCCCGTTGTATGTCGTGGCCTTTTTCTGGTTTGGGTAAATGATTTTTTTTTTTTTTTTTAAGTGTACTGTGCTGATGTTTGAATGCGGGGTTTACAGCTGGACTAGCTATCCCTCGATATCATTTTGGGTGCCTGTATGTATTATATATTGTGTTTTGCATCGTTGAAAAAACGGATGAACTGATTATATATATTTATTTTAGATGATGTCAGGACTCTTCTTGGGCACAGGTTTAGTCGCGATCCTAGTACGTACTTCTACACTCCTTACATCCCATCTCGCGCTCTCGCTCTTCCCAAATAACATACAAGAAATATCATCTAATCACTTTCACCCCCTCACAACAGATGAGCTTAACCAACTACACAATCGGTACGTACAACCACTCTCACCATCTCCCAGTGGTACCAGTAATGCTGACACACCATACACCTTACACTACAATTCAGACGTATACCTCCCCGTATCCGCCTCCGCACTCGCCGTCACAACCGTCATCCGCTCCATGGCCGGCGCCGGCTTCCCCCTCTTCGCGACACAAATGTTCGATAAACTCAACCCGCGCTGGGCGTCCACTTTGTTGGGCCTTATTGCGCTTTTGTTGATGCCTATTCCTTCTGTGTTGATTCGGTATGTGTTTGTCGTGCTCTCTCCGTGTCATGCTCTTCTCTTTTCCTGATTCTGATTCTGATACGGGAATGCGTTTAATTGAAAAAATCTGATCTTTTTTTTTGATAGGTATGGACCGCATTTGCGACGACGCTCGAAATATGCGCCTGCACTGTAATAATATATACGTGCTGGACGGACGGACGGATGTGAGAATAAAGATGTATCATGAACAAGAGACGAATAATCAGGCCTGCAACTAGACCACACAGTTTTTTCATCCATTTACCAATGGCATGGCAATAGAGCACAGAACACAGAGCACGGAGCACAGAGCACAGAGTACGGAGCACTGAGTACAGAGTATAATGTATTAAAATTATTAGTTTTTTAGAATAGTTGTATAACATGGAGCATTTTTATTATTGCCTCACGGCCGAGCAAACTTTTTTTTTTTTGTTGAGATCCTTTAACTTATTATCTTATTATTAGCTGTGATGATTGGATGGAGACCTAAGCAACGATGATAAATATCTCAAGAGCGGCGTGGCTTATGTACCTCCAAAAAAAAAAAAAACCAAAAAAAAGTGAAGGAGTATCCGGTGGATGGCGGTATGTACATGTGTACCGTGCCATGTATGTATGACCAGCACCTGGTTTATTTTATTTATTTATCTATTACGAATGGTAGTTAAAGAGAAAAATCATAATCTATTTTATTATTGTTTATTTTTAGATTTATATGTATCTCATGAAGATTTTTGGCCTTACGAACTAGCACTTTTTTTTTTTTCTTTTTTTTCTTTTTTCTCCTCAAAAACTCTTGGATTATTTTATGATTGTTAGATTACTCGTATCTCATGAATTTTTTTTTACCTCACGAACAAGCGTTGTTTTCACCCCGTCCATATTATTATTATTAGCTGAGATGATTGGGTGCAGTCCTCAAGTCCGAAGCAAAGCGACACCCCATGACAATATCACAATACCTCAAAAAAAGAGCGTGCCTTATGTACCTCCAAACATGAAGGGAATTCCGCAAGCAGGTCGTGGCATGCAACTTGCCATGTATGACCCACCCAGTTCCACCCCACCTAGTTTTAATCCATTGCGAATAGGGACTAGCATAAAAAACCAGAATTTGTTTTATTGTTGTTGGGTTACTTGTATCTCGTGAAGGATTTCGCTTCACGAACAAGCAAGCACATTTTTCCCCCCTCCAAATTATTATTATTAGCTGTGATGATTCTGTGGAGCCCAGACCAAAGTCACTTCCCATGACAAAAACACAATATCTCAAACAAGAGCGTGCCTTGTGTACCTCCAAATAGGGAGAGATCGGCATGATACACCTCACGACGATATCTCAAAAAAAAAAGACCGTGGCTTATGTGCCTCCAAAAATGGGAGAGGAGCCGTGGAGCGCGGCATGCACCTTGTCATGTATGACCACCCAGTTCCACCTTACCCAGTTTTTATCCATTGCGAATGGTAATTAGCGTGAAAAATCATAATTTATTTTATTGTTGTTGAATTATTTGTATCTCATGAAGATTTGTTGGCTCACGAATAAGCAAGCACATTTTTCCCCCCTCCCTATTATTATTATTAGCTGTGATGATTGGGTGGAGTCCTAAGCAAAGTCACCCCATGACAATATCTCAACAAAAAGAGCGTGCCTTATGTACCTCCTAACCTGGGGGAGGATCCGTGGAGCGCGGCATGCACCTTACCATGTATGACCCACCCAGTTCCACCCCACCCAGTTTTTATCCATTGCGAATAGTAAATAGCGTAAAAAACCATAGGGTATTTTATTGTTGTTGTGTTATTTGTATCTCGTCAAGATTTTTGGCTCACGAACAAGGGCTGTTTTTTCTCCCTCCGTATTGTTATTAGTGTGATGATTGGGTGGAGTCCTAAGCAAAGTCACCCCATGACAATATCTCAAAACAGAGCGTGCCTTATGTACCTCCAAACATAGAGGGAATTCCGCACGCAGGTCGTGGCATGCACTTTTCCCGTGTATCACCACCCAGTTCCACCCCAGTCAGTTTTTATCCATTGCAAATGGTAATTAGCGTAAAAAATCCGAATTTCTCTTCATCGTTGTTGGGTTACTTGTATCTCATGAAGATTGTTGCCTCACGAACAAGCAAGAACATTTTTTTCCCTCCAAATTATTATTATTATTAGCTGTGATCATTGGGTGGAGCCCTAAACAAAGTCACACCCCATGACAATATCTCAAAAAAAGAGCGTGCCTTGTGTACCTCCAAAAATGAAGGAGGATCTGTCGATGGCGGTACGGACCATGCCATGTATGACCACCACCTAATTCTTATCCATGCGAATGGTAATTAGCATAAAAAATCATAGTAATTTCAATATTGTTAGTATCTCATGAAAATTAGCAAAGTAGGTCCGCCGCTGTTCACTTCTGTCTTCTGTCTGTTGGAGCAAAGAACAACATCTCTATCCCCACTCCCCCGTGTTTCTTCCAGAGTCTCGTGATCAGAATTTCCCTGCATTGCATTTCTCAAGGGGTACCCCATGGGCCGGTTACATCTGCGATCGTGTTCCTTACTTCCTTACCACATCTTCCCCTTCCAGACCTGACAAGGTTGGTGGTGCACGTAGGATAGGCACGCGGGGGTCACACGAGCTCTAATGTTATTAATTGTATTATCACCCTTCCCACATTTCCACTTAAACAATAAACAAGATATTGAAGATCGATCCGGGAGTACAACACGCAACACGCACCAATAATGACGCTCACCTGCATGCGGTGCCGGTGCTACTATCACCCTCGCAAACACCCCAACACCGATGTAATATGAACCCCTCTCCAGTTCACGTTCCCGTTCCCGTTCCCGTTCCCGTTATTATACCGAAACGCCGCGTCCCACTATTGTAATGCTGAAATCAGGCACATTGAATATTCTGGAGGGGCTGTTTATATTTTCTTTCTTTCTTTCTTTCTTTCTTTCTTTTTGCCTCATTTGGGTGATATAGCTTCTTCCCTGGTAGGTGTGGAATATACAGATCTCCGTTAACATTTCAAAAAAAGAGGAAAAAAATCAAATCCGTCTTTCGCCCCCCGGCACTTCCTAAAAATTCTTAAAATTCACTCATCACCAACACACTATCAGTCAATGCACGCACGCATAGCACCGGTGGTATTACATAGTAGTATCATCATAAGGTTTGTGTTTGTCTCGGTATGCAGTCGGTAGTCGGTAGGGCCACTAACATAACAAACAATACCCTTCGGAACCTAAGGAAAGGGACTATAATATCTCTTGGACCTCTAAACAGGGAGAGATCCGGAGGTCGTGGCATGCACCATGGCGTGTATGACCCACCCAGTTCCACCCCACCCAATTTTTATCCATTGCGAATGATAATTGGCATAAAAAAAACAGAATTAATTTTATTGTTGTTGGGTTACTTGAATCTCATGAAGATTTTTGGCTTACGAATAAGCAAGCACTTTTTTTCCCCCCTCCAAATTATTATTATTATTAGCTGTGATGTTTCTGTGGAGCCCTAAGCAAAGTCACCCCATGACAATATCTCAAAAAATAAATAAAAAATAAAAAAGTGTGTACCTCATGTACCTCCAAACACGGAGGGAATTCCGCACGTAGGTCGTGGCATGCACAATGCCATGTATGACCACCCAGGTCCACCCCACCCAATTTTTATCCATTGAGAATGGTAATTAGTATAAAAATCAGAATTTATTTTAATAGTGTTAGATTACTTGAATCTCATGAAGGATTTCGCTTCACGAACAAGCAAGCACATTTTTTCCGCCCTTCAAATTATAATTATTACTTGTGATGTTTCGGTGGAGCCCAAAGAGCAAAGTTACCCCATGATAATATCCCAAAAAAAGAGCGTGCCTTATGTACCTCCAAACAGGGAGAGATCCACAAGTCTTGGCATGCACAAGACTACCACCTAACACATGATAATTTATTTCGGGCTCGAACATGATCCACACCATCTGACCAGTGCATCCACTCTCGACGGAGTTACTCAGCGCAAACACCCATTTAACTCTGGTTCCACGTGGGAACCCTGAATAAATATGTTGTGGAGAAACTATTTCCGTACTGTGGCATCAGTCTAATAATACTTTTATATTCAACTCAACTCAACTCAACTCGTCGTGTTCCTAGGTATAGTCATTCGCAATTACGAGTGACCCGTTATCGGTGGTTGTGTTTGCGACGTTTCATGAAATCATGTACTTCAACACTTGATAAATCGGTAGATCGGTAGAAGGAGGTGAATAAGTGGTCTTCAACAACCTCCGAGAGCGAGAGACGCTAACTTACAGCAATGTAATATCAACAACAGGTATATTAATTAACAAATAATTATTGAAACAATGACCAAGGGAAAAAAAAAACTGTTTGTTTTCAGCGCGCACAGCGGCTGTGTTTTTGAAAACCAGTGGAATTATACAGCAAATGTGAGTAATGTAATACTGCGCAATCAATGACCAAAGGAAGAAAGCAACCGTTTGTCTCCAGCGCGCACAGCGGCATTGTTTTTTCAAAACAATGGAATTATACAGCAAACGTGACTAATGTGACACTGCGCAACTGCAGACTAGCGCCTATTGGCGCTTGCTGCCTAACAAATTTTACAACAAGCCTTATTACGTAAGCACAAGGCTCGGAAGTGAGCACTGACCTCTGAAAAAAGTACTCCACATAGTTATGTTTTTCATTGTAAGCACAAACACACACTGACAGACTTACTGATATTCAAAACTTTCAACTCTTTCACATGTAGAAAGAACTTACTCATACGATCCTTTTACACCCATCGTACTTCGGTCCGCGGATGACTGAGTTTTTGGAGAAGAAATTGTATGCAGATGTGGAGGGTGTGTGTAGTTTCTTTCTGTCATGCTCTATTGGACATATATATATATCTGACACGATTGATTTGTACTTTTTAAGGGACATGTTCTGGAGAATTCGGGTACATCATCGCTGTGATTAACGTCATCGATATTGGGAAGGGTATGGTTCTGGTGGGGAGTGGACAGGCTGAATTCATTACGCGCTACCGTGCGATTGTTTATAAGCCGTTCAAGGGTGAAGTGGTGGATGCTGTTGTGAACAACGTTAATAAGGTAAGGAATGATGTTTCTTCGGAGGGTACTGGGTCGTATGTTGGGTTACCCGATGAAGATATCATGGACTTGACATTGTTTTGCGTTGAGCAAGTTTCTAAACTGATTCTGTTTGTAGATGGGCTTCTTCGCTGATGTGGGACCTTTGACGGTTTTCGTGTCTCACCAGGTACGTCCGTTGTTTTACCTTTACAATTATTTCTTTCTCATGCTTTTTTCCAGCTCATCCATCCCGACCTCCGCTTCGATCCAAACTCCAACCCGCCCTCATTTGCCTCTGAGGAGCAGGTACATTTCCTCACTTCTGCTTAAATTTCTCCATTTATAGCTATCCACAGATCATCGAGAAAAACACCCGCGTACGACTCAAGATTGTCGGGACACGTGTAGATGCCACTGAAATCGTCCGTCTTCCTTCTCTCTCTCCCTCTCCCTGGACCCGACTGCGCACTAAACTTATTACATTGCACTCGTTTCTAGTTCGCAATCGGAACCATCAAAGAAGATCACCTAGGCGTCATTGATTGATTGCCTCCGTTAGATATCAGCCCCGTCAGTAACCATCGCGATGCCAACTGAGCCCCTGGTGTCTGTGTGCAATGCCGGTGTCTTGGTCGTGGACTGATATCTTAACCTCCCGGGAGAACGTGCGGAGCGCCCCAGTTGCGAAACGACATCAATCCAGGAGACCATCCTTTGAACAATTCGTATGCTGCATCGTTATGTCGATCGGCGTCCGGGCCTTGGATATGGAGTTGTTTTTGGTGGAGCGTTCCCCTGATGCTTAGTTTAGAGTCACTTGAGGATATCATTGTGGAGGGGTATACTTTCATTCGTTGACCTAGCCCATAAAAATATAATGGTCCATATGAACATTGTAGATACTCGGGCCGTATAAAGTTGATATTACATAAAGCGCTTAAGATTTCCTCGTAGGCCGTCGCGGTTATCACATGTCCGCTTCTCTACGCTCGATCCGATCTTCGTTTATATATGACCCGAAGTCAATCTTCAATTGAATTGCTTCGTAAAATTCAACAGGCGCTGTTTTTTTTAAGCTATTACTCCGCGTTGAAGGGCATCTTTTTTTTTTTTTTTGAGGTTAATCGAACGTTTTGGGGAATTCGTGGGAGAAAGATTCGTGGGAGTGATAGTGATACGTGTTCTTACTAGACTTTACATTTCAACCCTGCCTTTACATAAAATAGCGAAATAAGAAGAAAAAACCATCCATTTATCGTTCCAGTGCCTCCTCCGCCCGTGAGCCTTTTTCAGGTTATTAGGTTTGTCCTTTGAACTGCCGCCCATCTTCCCTAGTTTTTGTAATCGCTGGACGTGCTGGAGTTTCTGCAGCGTACTCTCTAAGAGATTAGGAATGGATAGAGGAGAGAAGAAGTGAAAACACATTTTATTTATTTTTGCCTTTACACAATCCCCTCTGATTCCAGACAATTATTTCAGCGAACCATCGCTAGTTACGTCCCTATCGAGGTCTTCCCTCCTCCGACTACACAGCACCACCACCACCTCCTCATTCGGAAACCTACCCGTAGAACTCGTATTACACATATTCGAATTAGCAGCTCTCCACCACCGTCCCACCGCCTGCGCACTCTGCACAGTCTCAAAGGACACCTACCGCTGGATCACCCCAATCCTCTACCGCACCGTCATCCTCCAACTCAAACCAGGCACATCATTCCAAGTCGAACCTCTCAAACTCCACCACTTCCAACTCATCAAGAACCTATTCCTCTCACACCACTTACCCATGATCGACCTATCAAAATGTATAACCCTAACCCACCTCGCAATCGACCAAAACCTCTTAATCGGTCTCACCGAGATCCCGCCGACCGTAACACACCTCACAATCAACGGGTCAATATACGTCCCCCCTCTGCGCGGGCCATCATTCACATCCATCACACACCTCTTTCTATCAAATTGCGTTTCCCCCCGGCACGTATTCTCCTGGACATCAGCCACCCTCCCGCACCTCACACACGTCGTATGGGGAATGAGCATCGTCCCTCAACAAGTCCACATATACCTCTTCCTCCGTCCACTTATCGAACCTATATTCGACCACCTCCGCGTTATCGGAATCCAAAGCGTCATAAGACCAAAATACACAAAACCCTTGTCGTATTATGACGAGAAGTTGATATCGGCGGTGCAAGCGAGTAGATTCCATAATAATGACAAGGTCGTCGTTATTCCTGGCTCTACGGTCTGTACTTCTTCACAATGGAACAATTGGTTTCAAGAAGGAGGAGAAGATATTTGGAAAATTGCTGAGCGGCTTTTGTTACAAAGTTAGTCCCCCTTCCCCACACTTTTTTTNTTTTTTTTTTTTTTTTTTTTTTCGGAACTGTCTACTAGTCGTTTTCAAGAAAGCTGAATCACGTACCAGAGAATAATAACCCAGTAGGGTTCAGCAGTTCAGGTTAATTAGTATTGGGTCCTGGGTCCTTGTACGTATTGTAAAACTTGTTTCGCGTTCGGCTTCCTCACCACTGGTAACGGATGGAAAAAAATATTTTGATGACATTTACAATATATCATTATGTCGTACGATACAGACTCTAAGGCTTTTAAGCCGCCGGAATATAAGGCCCGCCTTGGTTCACTTCTGTCTTCTGTTTGTTGGAGCAAAGAACAACATCTCTATACCCACTCCCCGTCTTTCTTCCGGAATCTCGTGATCAGTATCAGAATTTCCCTTCCCTGCATTGCATTCCATTTCTCAAGGGGTACCCCATGGGCCGGTTCCATCTACGATCCCGTTCCTTACCCCATCCCATCTTCCCCTTCCAGACCTGACAAGGTATCAACTGGTGGTGGTGCACATAGGATAGGCACGCGGGGGTCACACGAGCACTAAAGTTATTAATTGTATTATCACCCTTCGCACATATCCACTTAAACAACAATAACATATTAATCGGCGAGTATGTACAACACGCACCAATGATTTGATAAGGGCTCACACTGCGTGCGGTGCCGGTCCTACTATCACCCTCGCAAACACCCCAACACCGATATGATATGAACCCGCTCTCCCATTCCCGTTCCCATTCCCATTCCCGTTCACGTTATTATACCGAAACGCCGCGTCCCACCAATTTTTTTTTATACTGAAACCAGGCACATTGAATATTCTGGAGGGACTGTTTACATTTTCCCTTCATTTCTTTGGATGCGGTCACACGAGCACTAATGTTATTAATTGTATTGTCACCCTTCCCACATTTCCACTTACAGTAAATAATAAACAACATATTAAACATTGATCCGCGAGTACAACAACACCACCCTCGCAAACACCCCAACACCGATGTAATATGAACGAACTCTCCCGTTCCCGTTATTATAACGAACGAACGCCATGTCCCACCAATTTTTTTTATACTGAAACCAGGCACATTGAATATTCTGGAGGGACTGTTTACATTTCCTTTCTTTCTTTCTTTTCTTTCTTTCTTTCTTTCTTTTGCCTCATTTGGGTATAGCTTACCTTCTTCCCTGGCAGGTGTGGAAAATACAGATCTCCGTTGACATTGCTCCGTTGTCTTCACTCATCACCAACACACCATCAGTCAACGCACGCATACCATAGCTCTGGTGGTATTACATAGTATAGTTCAACATAAGGTTTGTGTTTGTCGGTATTCGGTATTCGGTAGTCGGTAGTCGGTAGCGCCATTCACATAACATAACAAACAAACACCCTTCGGAACCTAAGGAACCTAAGGAATCTAAGGAAGGTGACTATTTACTGTAACGGTCACGTGTACGTGCGTGAAATCACGTGCCAAGGTTTGGAGACCCCTTGTACTTTTTTACTCATACGTAATCCTGGCCAGACAAACAACAAATTGATCATGATCAAAGTGGAGACAAGAGATAAATTAAGAACTTTGTGTTTTTTTTTTGTTTCAAGCACTACACAAAAATAAACCACATCGCAATGCGCTACAGACAATCTGTGTTCTAAGACAATCGTGTACGGGGGGCCGAGGGAGGGGGGGGGTGAGGTATATAAAGAAAAAAATGTCAAGGTATACTGCGAAGGTTGAAAAAGCGACAGAATAAAAAAAAAAAGAGGCAGTAGTTCAACATGAAAGAAATGAAAGTGTGTGGGGAAAGGAGTAAATCAATGAAGGGTATACAAAACCGGGTATGACGGTACGGTATGAGGGGGTAGAATTTTGGAGTATAATCAAAAGATGGGAAGGAATGGAAGGATTGAAGATAAGTAAAGTGATAAGAGGAGGTAAAGGAAGGAATGAAAGAAAAAGATATAAAAAAAAGGAGGGGAAGCGCAATAATATGTCCGTTGGAAAATAATCACGAGACAAGAACTGTGGAGAACAAAGTGGGTAAACAGTGGTTTTAACAAGCACAAAACGGGAATACTATAAGAAAGATTCAAGACCATCAGCAATGCACGAGAATACGATTCACAAGAAATCAATCTCACCAGAAACAAAGCATTACATTCTTTACTTAAGCATCTTTGACATTTCGTTGTCGAACCGCATTATACTCACACAGGACTCAGGAGCAGCCTCATCCGAAGGGGGAGATGCGCGCCCGCGACCCCGTCCGCGTGCAGCTGCCGCCGCCATGGCGGACGTTTTCAATATATGTTTGCCGGGACGTACGAATTCGCCGCGATCGTTGAGGGGGCGGGACTGCTTGTGCGCTTTCTCGTACAGTCCGCATTTGTTGCATACCTGTGAATGATGCGAAGGAGGTTAGTAGGTATATATATAATGTGAATGGAGGAGCGGGTAGATGAGGAGGTATGCGGACAAGGGTGTAGAATACGTGGAAGGGAAGGAAAATACCCACAATATGGCCGACCTGTATGATGCTTCGACGCCATGCAGATACATCACGCCATGTCCTACAATTGGAACATTGTCGCCGCAGCATGCGCGTTGGCTTCGCGTCCTGACGACTCGTAAACTCCAGCTAATGCAGACAGAAATTGATTCAAACCACCAGACACACGGAGAGAGAGGAGACACGTCAGAAGCGTTTCGATGTCCACGCAGATAACAAGCACTTACCGTACGCTCGTCGACATCCTCCAGCCCCATGCCCAGTATCTCCTCCCTGGCGCTTATACCGCCCACCTTTTTCTTGGTTTTATACGGAAATCCATTTCGCATACAAACCCCAACAACACCCTTGGACGCGACTGGATCATAAGGAACTGTGGTAGGTCCATAACCAGGGTGACAAGGCTGTCCCTTGCATGACCCTACAGCAGCCTCATACCGTTCTCCCGAGGTGGACGAGCCCGAGAGATCGGAAAGAGCAGGGGAATGACTAGGAACTACCACGGCGTGCGCGTAATTATTGCCATTTGTACGAAAGTCCTCGCGTTCTTGTTTTCCAAAAATCCCACGTGGGTCGCAGGTGTCTGCATTCCAATCCTGTGCGGCGTGGTTGCTGTTGTGCGTCGCATTGTGTGATACATGCTCGGAGTGAAAGGGTGTGGAAGGAAGTCCATTTGGACTGCTGTCGTAATGGTTCCACATGGCGTTATTGCTCTCGAAGGCTTCGCCTCCCGTGAACGGCGAGGATGATCCAGATGAAGAGGAAGAAGTAGATGCCGTTGTTAGGGGAGACATTTGTCCTGGTTTCAAGAGAATCGGAAGGATTTCTGAACCAGGATACGCGTTGCTGTTCCTTTGAGGAAATACGCCCGTATAGCACTGAGGTTGGAGTGGATACGAGTGCTCTGAGAGAGGAGGGTAGTTGGGGGCAGGAAAGGAGGAAGACAAGTTGTTACTGTTAGCTCCTGGGTAAGAAAGCTGGTTCCCGAGAGGCTTGTTATCACCAAGGTTCTTGCACCACGTCCCTTCCTCCGGCGCATTTCCATACCCTTGGTATTGGGGATCGCAATCGTCAAGCGAAAGCCTGTGTGCGACGTGATTTTCCGCACCTGGTCCCTGCACGACGCTTTGGTAGGAGTCAGGTAACAGACGGCGTAGAGGGGCAGAGCGCGAAGAATCGGGCAATAACGATGACGTTATGTGTTCCGTCGCGGCCGGCAAAACTGGAAATTTTTGAAGGGAATGAATCTGAGCCTGGGAGCTCCGTGAATAGTTGTCCCAGTGCTGCAAGAAAAAAAAAGGTATCCAGTGAGTAACGGGTTGTGAGATGGCATATCACGATACTGGCAGCGATGGCCACGAAACACTCTAAATCGCAACACGTGACCCTGGTTGCAGATAAAATGTCTCACCTTGCTATAAGAGAAGCCGTTTCCACCAACAAAATCACTCAGCTTCAGCTCATTATGCTCCACCTTTGTAGTCAAGCCCAGTGCACCGTCCAATCCCTGGCTACTCTGAATTTTATTCGTCGAGAGCGTATGGGCCGCCGTCAATGAATCGTTCCAATTCGGGGATTGACGCCTTAAATTGTGTTCATCCCTTTGAAAAGGCACATTGGTAAAAGTGGGAGATGCTACAATCCTTTACGTCCGATGTATGTCAGCACCAAAGGAAGGTAAGAATTATGAAATCGGGGCGGGAGTACGTACGGTTCATTTGGAAGCAGTTTTTGAGACATGGTCGAATTGAAGCCCTTCACACTGTCTCAGGGACGTCGCTGGGATGCTCGCGGGCACGAGAATAAGGACAAGGACAAGATGGGGCGAGGGAAAAAGGGGAGAGAACTCGTCGACAGGTCGGTTCGCCCTTTAGAACCCCAGGGCTTCAAACTCCGCGCGCTCTCTATTCAGCGGTAGTACGTGTAAGGTCGCCTTGGAGACCGCATGATTCCTCGCTGAGAATGCGGTCTGACCTCCGCTCATCGCTCTCGACGTTGAGATGGAGGTTGAGGGGAAAGACTGCATCAAGCAGGGACATCATCATCATCGCGGGCTCAAATACATAACTCATAGATAACACACTATATATCAAGATCAGTCCTCGCCCGAGGCGGATCATCATTTTCATTTTTGGAACCAGGAGACAATTCACCGCCTATACAATCTCTTCGTTGCAACACGTAATTTACACTAACTTTGTCTCCTGACGTTGAGGATGATTTACTTTGATTGACAGCTGCTAGCCTGGTGAACGCTCGGCGTACCATGTTGTTACGTCCAGGGTAAGCAACACTTATGCCGAAGAAAAGCCTATGGAGTAGGCAAGAAGACCAGACAGAGGACCCGACCCCCTCTCCGGACGACACCGCGTCCGCCTCGAGAGAGCTTGCGCCTTATCATTCAGGAATATCAAGAACATGTTTACGGCCTTCGGCAAGTCCAAGGTATGCATATCATTCACGCTTGCAAGGCAACTGAAACAAACTTCCAGGGCCGGGCCGTTCACCCAGTGATCCTACAATTCCGCTCATGCATATAACTTACTCCGGAGCTTTGCAGACGTTTGGTTCCACTAATTCTAATTCTACTACGCGTTTAGTATCCCAATTTTTCAACTCCCTCATTGTTCCATTTTGATCTGCGCAGAATTCTGTGACGTTGTATTAGCAAGCTGTCTTCCTCAAGTTCCTTCCATCCTATATTTACTCACAGAACATCTTCCCTTCATATGAGAGAGAAAGATTTCGCCATATAATCTCAGTGACTACGCCAAAGTTGCCTTCGTCCAGGACTGCAAGCTAGACGAAAACTTTCCTCAATAGACTGTTTCCTAATGCAGTCCGTTCATCACCAACCATTGTGCTGAATGACCTCGCCGCTATGAACTTGGAACTTCTTTTATTCACTTAGGCAACCCCTCAAACCAGGAACTTTGCCTGAACCAAAATTTAGGCCCCAGCAAACTCCAACCAGATATCCGTATATAAATAATCGACTGCTGCAGAATTGGCACGACGGCGAATAGATATACAAAATGATTAAAGTAGGTCTTGACATTATTTGAAATGCGTGCGTGTTATTCTAAGTGTGATTCAGATAATGCTGATCCCTGCATGAAATTTGGTGAGCTTGGTCTTGTCAAAAATAAAAATAAATAAATAAATAAAATAAAATAAAATAAAATAAAAATGTTTGAAAATTGAGTTTTCACTAGTTAGTATGGGCTTCTAATCATATTGTGTTCTGTTTTTCTGTCCCAACCAATGTTCTCACTTTTACTCTTTCATTCTTTAGTGAAATATTTCCTCTAATAAAATAATTTTAATATTCCCTTAGTTCTAGTTCCTTGACATTGTACTTAACCACATATACTTTATATTGCAGTCTGTACAAGATTAGCTATATTCGACATGATATGTAAGCTACAGGAATAAATGAGAACAAAGTATATCTCATCCTAGTCAATGTGGGTAAACAACTGAGGGATGAAAAACTTCCCAAGGCCACTCTTATAGGGATGGGGACTGTAGAGCGAAAATACTAAGAAGTTAAATATAGCAGCATAAAGAACCATAGTAAATGGGGACTTGTTCCACTTTCAACACTCTATTGGATTTGTGGACCTTAGATTCAATCTCTCCATAGTATATCACGCTGGATGTAAATGTAAATGTACATATCTAGCAGTTTTATAGCTCAAATACAAACATAGTTCTCAAGTCCCATATCAAAGTCCTCTGTTACATTTTTTTTCATTCCCGCTACTCTATTATTAGAGAGTATTAGTTACCCATAATTATTAGCCTATGCATATTATACAAATGCTAAATTTATCAAGTACCACATGAAGTTATTAGTTCCAGTTGCATCCTACAATCATGTCCTGTCACATTGTTTGTAACATTTGGATCCCATCCCCCCCAGTAAATTTTATGATATCCCTCTATTTATCCAGGATCTCATACCTCTAGATCCATCCCTGAAAAGCTCTGAACCATGGTGTCTTGTGCCAGGAGCTTCTTAATAATTGACATTAATACATTTTTGTGATTAATTTGCAAACAAAGACATGTATCTTATTATTGCACTAGCTAATATGTTCTATAATATCATGAAGTATCTCCTCAGTGATACCTTTTAGATATTTATCTATAATACATTGTCCACCAACCTGAGGATGTAAAGCCTGTTTTTAAAGGCTTACTATAACAGTGTGAAGTTCTAAACCTGATGAACATTCTAGTGCTATGAGAGCTACAATTACCCAACTGTAAGGGAATAACTATAGCCAGGATGGGTTGTTTTCTACAGCAGTCCAAGGATATGATAGGACAAAGTACTAAGTACAACTATAGAACACTTGTGAGACAGTTGTCACAGCATGTGTGTCAAATTAGCTATGATAATAGTATCTCTGAAGGTGCTTATATTATAAGAAAGATAATTTTTATCATACCCTAATAATTATGGGTAACTAATACTTTCTATTATATTAGGATTCACAATTTTCAAGGGTACTCAACATTGAACCAAGTCCCTATTAAGCCTACTAAGTTCATGTAATTGTAACATATTAGATGAGCCTAGAAGACTTGTAATATGATTCAGAGATGTTCAGATAGGACTTTGCTTTAATTAAATGTTATGCCCTTAAACATTGTTAGTCTCTAGGATATCAAGTAGTTACTCTAGAGAGTATATATACATATACATATATCATTTGATATCTTCTGATGTAAGCTCCTAGGTAAGCATTAATTTCAAGGTCATACCAATTGGTACTGAGCTATACCAATGAATGTGTGAGAATCCAGGTGTTTAATAGGTGTCTGGGTTACAGAGATGTTATCTGTATTAGGTACAGATGTTCATTTTGTAGATGTGATAGGACTGATAGAGGTGACAGAGATGATGGAGGTGATGGAGGTGATGGGAGAAATAGCAATGACAGAGGTGATAGGGGAAATAGAGATGGTGAGGCTCTAGACAGACATATATTAACATTGTGTGATCTTATAAGACTAGTATTAGGGAATGGCTGTTATATCCTTGATATAACCCTGACACCTCTGACATCCAATATAAGGTGCTATGAACAAGATCACCTCAAAGCAAGTCCGAATCCACCTCTGAACCTCTGAACCTCATCACCCTACTCTGAGCCCCAACTAGCAACGATCACCTCGGACTTTGGACCTCTTTCCTTTCTGATCAAACAATAGTCTTATTATAACACCAGATGTAGATTTCTTTTATAACCCACTTTTGTTCATCTTATTGTTCCCTTGAATATTCCTAATTAGTTACAATAAGGACTGCTATGTATAAATACCTCCAGACTTCTGTACTATACCTTAGTTTGAATATCAACTTAGTATTCTCACTCACTTGTTCTCTGAACTCCAAACCTCTATATCTCTGAACCTCTGAAATTAGGGACTGACGATCTAGGAGGGCACAATACATAAGTTGAAGCCAAGTCCCTGAGACTTTGAACACAAGATCTCGGACCAAGTTATATCAGCTCAGACCTGACTTGACTTCGGACTTAACAATGGCATGGGTCACCCACAGGTCAAATGTAGGTGACCCATACCTACCCCATGGGAAACCTAAACCTGTTAACCCATGGTTTTTTTCCTATAGGTGGACAGGTGTTTAGTGTGTGCCACACCTGCATGTGTGTGTGTCATATGTGTATGCATATGGTACATTTGTGTCATACATGTGGTGCATTGTGCCGTATGTGTGCACATGTAGTGCGTGTATTTGTATCGTACATGTACACACGTGGTACATGCAGGTCATATGTGCATGTATGACACCACAGGTTGGGCTGGGTTGTGGGTGCTCTTGGCTTGACCTGCATCTACATCCAAGGACACCCAACCTGGTGACCTGTGCGGGTTGGCCTAACCTGTGCCATTCCCTAACTAGCATAAGAATTTTTAAAGCTTGCAAACAAATATAAGTAATTATCTGAAAAAAGAAAAGCTTCTATAGTACTTATAATACATATATCAGACAAATATCAGTACTGTATTATAATATAGTATATAGTGTGTTATGGATTGTTATGACCTCACCAAAGTCATATCTACCCTTATTTCTGGCTCAAAGCATATGGATGCATTCTCCTTTTCAGGCTAACCCTGCTCACTATACATAGTGGGATTTCTATTCTCAGCCAATCCCACCCATCCACCTACCTTTAGTCTATTGAGCCTCTGCTGCAAATCCTGAGCCTTCTGATCAGAAACTAAGCCCTCCAATCAGACATCATGCTCACTATTCACCGGTTGCAACTTTACCCAACCTTACCATTAAATGCCTTTTAATTTCTGTTCATTCATTTTACTCATTTTACTCAACCCCACTCTCCATTTCCTGAAGTAGAAGTATATCAAGATCCTACTCAAGATCCCATTCAAATCCTACAGCAGCTTGGTCACAAAGTTTGCTCAGCCCCTTGTACCTTTTTTCCCTTGTACTTTTGATCAGAGATCTTCTCCTCATTTGTAACTCCCCTTGATATTGGTCACCAAGCACTACTTGGAATTTGAAATATATACTAGTATATAACGCATATGTAAATTAGTATTTCAGTAGTCAGGATATTGACTTAGAATTCGACCAAGGCAAATCTTGCTCCACTCTGAAACCTCTGTCTGAAGTTAGGGATACAATGAGATCTGGAGGGCACAGCTGTAAGGAAAACCTAAGCAGGCATTCTACCCTCCTACGGTGTACTGGTAAAGGAGGATCTAGAGAGTTTAGTACAGGACTTATATACACAGTAACTAGCATACTTGGCAAAGGGGGATCCAAAGAGAAAACTCTAGGGAACCCTTCACCTACTAACTATGACTATATGTATATACCATTGCTATGGCATTCCACTCATATCAGGCATCACTCCCTGCATCAGTTGGATGTAGAACTGAGGAACTGGTATGCCCTGTGACTGCCAAAGGTATGGCTAATAGCTGTAGTTGATGCCCACTGATGGTAGTTGCCAGCCATAGCACTTGTTCAGTGTGTACCTCAGTCAGTATAGTTAGGAGTACACCAAACAAATCTCAATTGGTGGGTATGGTCCTCAGTTGGTATGGCTTTGGTTGGGACCTATTCTCAGGTGTTCCCCTGACAGCAGCACATAAGCTGAAGCCAAGCCCTACTCTAAACCTCTGTGAAGTTACAACCTCACCAAGATATAACTAAGAGCCTTGCTGCTTGAATTCTTAATATGGATGCATAGTGTGTTAAGAGACTCAAATGATATAGCATAATAGTCTGAATTTGAATGACTAGTTTATATTTGACTAAGGAGTGTTATGTGTAGTTTTATTAGAGAATGGCATGGGTCACCCATGGGTCAAGTTTTGGTGACCTGCACTTAAACCCATAAGTTGATGGGTTTTTTCCAATAGATGTCTGGGTGTTGGGTGGGTTTCAAACACATGTGCATATGGAAAGGTGTGTTATATGCATGCACATACAGCCAGTGGATGTTATATTCATGCATGTATGGTAGGTGCATGTCATGTGCATGCATGTACAGGAGGTGCATGTCATATGCTGTAGGTTTGTTCTAGGTAATTAATACCTAAAAGCCTGCACCCACTGGTCCTTTTCTGTGATGGAATATAGCACAGTTGTTTAGCAGAGCTAAATTTAATTGTCTGTGACTTGGGAGGCCACTATCCATCATGTAAATAGAATATACAACAATAAAATGTGGCATGATGTGTGACTGTGTGTGACCCATGATAAGACTAATAGATGTGAGTGATGAGGAGGTGGCTGTTAGGTACCAGGAATGCTGACAATGTATGGGCTGAGTACTATTGCAGTAGTGCCGACTTCATGATGTGGGTGGGAATTGGTTGAGTCCTGCAGACCGATCAGAGTGGCTTGGCTTTAACGTACTTGTGCGTTGTACCCTACTTTCTATGTGTGCCACTAATTTGGAATAGATGTAGTACCCCGGAGAGTGCTGAGAGTGTCGGCCTGAGTAAGGGACTTCAGACAGGAGAAGGGAAGGCAAGAAGGCATAAACCTAGTCAATATTCAGAATGAGGAACTATCTACATACATTCACTACTTATATAGGTTAAGAAGTGAGATGTGGAACCAGGGTGGCATAAGGAATAGAGAACAATAAGGTATGTTGAGCATGTGGAGGTATTGTCCACAATGATCAAGAATAGAATAAAGGAATGTAAACAAAAATAGAACAATGAAAATAAGATAATAGAAATGTGGCCAAGAATAAGATAATAGAAAGTGACCGAATATAAAACAATAGGGTCATGGCTGAGGATAAGACAATAGAAAAATGTCCTGAGGTGAAACGGGCAGAGAAACAAAGAATAAATGGGGTGGGATTAATGGATAAGGAATGGGGGAAGAGTAGATGAGGGATAGGAATGGGGAATGTGGATGAGGAATGTGGTGAGCCAAGACTGACATACCAAGTGACTTGTGTGTGTGGCTTGGTCACTTGTATGTGGAATTAGACTGATCATTTGGTTGGCACTGCCAAGTTACCCGATACCCTATACATGTACTTGACAGTGGCCATGGGCATGATATGTCATGTGTGTAACTCATGCTTAGACTTGAACCTAGACTTCTATACTACATTTATAGACCTAGTCTTGACTTAGACTTGGAGACTTGACTTTAACTTGAGAACTTAGTATTACAGAGGTGAGCCAGAGGCCTTCATATACAAAAATCAAGCAATGATGTGAGAGGTTGGCTATGCCAGTTGAATGACAAAGCACAAGAACAAAGTATATAATAGAGGAAACTATAGAAAAACTCTGGAGAAATGGTAGAGCATTGAGACTGCATAAATAGGGGTTGGGGGCTATGATAGGGAAACACTAACCAAATAGGGAAGGATGATGAGTAACAATAAGAAATGACTAGCAGAATAGGAAAGAGTCTGTGTCATACTAAGATAAGAGAAAACATATAACAGGAACAATTAGGAAGTCCACCAATAAATGTCTAACAACCATGTACACTACTCCTGAGAGGTCTTAGGATGAGTCAGGGGACTGAGTCACCTCAGAGTATTTCCAGGTCACAGGAAACATATCTGCCACAGTTTCTCCAGTATCCAATCCAGAATTGGGGTCTAGGAGGAGGAGGACATATGGGAATATGGTCATGCACTCTCATCTTGTGATTAAGAGTGAGTTGAATAGAGTAGGCTGGGTATTCAGGGTGGAAAGGCCCCTTGAACTCTTGTTGGGGATCTCTTAATATGTTGGGGATCTCTTAATATGTTGGGGATCTCTTTAGTGGTTGATAGCTAAGCACAAAAACAGCATAAAAAAGACTAAAAGTACAAAAACAACAAGTTCTCTATTATACAACCACCTTAGCTCAATATTATTAGCATTTGCTTGCTAATGGGCCTTATTTTCTTTTAAATCTTCCTCCTCAAGGCCTTTCCAACCTTCCTGGTACCTCATAATACTACCTAATACTTCCATTATCCCTAATACAACTTCTATTAATCACCACTGAAGGTTTGGCCTGAAATTCAAGCTCTGCTCTCCAGATAATTGGGCTGTAACCAGATTCAAGCCTAGAGCCAAGTTACCTGTTTCTCCATAGAAACACACCAAATATTAGCCTGAGACAGCCCTGTCTCATAAAAATATTATGGTGAGATACCAGAGTGTCTCAGCACTGCCTCTGCCCTTAATCACATGCTCAAAACCAGTCTACAATGCCCTTACTAAATAAGGAAAGTAGCTCAAATTAGATCCAGGAACTTCTACAAGGTTCCAGCACCTTCCATGACCTTCTGTGCACAGACCACTAGTTTCTGGAAGCCTTTCCCTATTAGGAAGGTGTAGAATTACATGCTTAGCTTACTAATCAGCCTGTAAATTAGTATAAAAGGAGGCCTTCCTGCCCCCTTTGAAGCAATCAATTCATATCATCATCTTCATCACCTTTGTCAGCTTGACATTGTGCCTCAGTAATTCTTAGTCAGCAGTTGATTGTCCTGCTACTAGGTTTACATAATATTAGTACCGTTGATTGTCCGGTATTAGTATCTTGGATTCAGCCCAAGTAGTTGATTGTCCTGCTTAGTAAACTGATTCTACAGAGTGAGATTGTTCTGTTGACTGTCCAGTTCAATTGCATCTCTACCCCTGAGGGTTTCTAATCAGCTGATTGTCCTGATTAAAGACTCTTTTGTCTCTTGAGATTACTTCACTGTAATTTCTGTCTCTGCCTCACTGTCAGGGGACGACCCTCT